>NBIL01142163.1:0-10077 GCA_002752925.1 Viola pubescens var. scabriuscula
TTTTTTTTTTATTTTGTTTTCTTTTAGTATTAGTTGTTTGTTTGGTCGGAGTTGCAGGTCAGATCTGATTTTTTAATTTCATGACCAGATCTGGTCCTTCATCATCAACCATGAAATTTGGCTTTAGATTCTTGAATTGAACTATTACAAGAAGAATAAAGGGAGAAAGAATTGAACAAGAGTGTTTGTGGTGGTGTGGAGGGTGGTCGGCGGTTGCTATGCTACTGGCGGAGGTGGTGGTGGAATGGATTAGTGGTGGTGATGACGGATGAGGGTTACAAAGGGGGAAGGAAATGAAAAGATTTGGCAATAAAATAAACCAAAATGCTAATAGAGTTGATGAGAATGCCTGATGAGAATGCCTGATAAGTAGCAATCATTTATAAAAATTGTCACTGCTACCCATCAGGCATTCTCATCAACCCTATTAGCAATGCTCAATGGATTAAAATTGATGAACTCTTAAATCAATAAAAAAAACTAAGTTTAAAGGGGGCAGGAAATGAATAATTGTTTCTTCAGTTTAATTAAAAGGAAAAAGCAAAAAGGAAATAATGAATTGTAACAGAGAAGAAATAGGATTTGGGTTTAATTTAATTTTTCTTTTACCTGAAAAGAAGAAGAAAAGAAAAAGGAAAGGAACCAATCAAAAAAGAAAAATGTGAATATTTTTTTGGGTTTTTTATTTTTTTATCTATTATTTTCATTTTTAAGTTTTTAAATTTGAAATGTCTAATACAATGGGTCCTTCAGAGTACTTTTTCAATTTTATATTAAAATAATCAGAAATAACGTTCGTTTGGCTCCAGTATCGATGGAGGGACTCCGGGCGACAAACATCTATAACGGAAGTGACTGAAATGAACAAAAATGAGCGTTAGAGATCAACTAAAATGAAAATAATAAGTGTAGGGACCTGGGGGTGCGCCAACTCAACATATTCGTCCTATTTATTTAAAATTTGCTAACCCGCATAAATTTTATTAAATAAAAAAATTGAATTAGAAGGTAAAAAAAGAAGACCTGATTGAAGCAGGTTGACCTGCATGAACGTTATTAAATAAAAGAAGTGAATAAGAAGTAAAAAGAAAAGACTTAGTTAGAATATTCGCTGCTTTTATTTGAAGTAGGAAGACTTACATAAACCTAAAAAAAAATCTTAATTAGAAGGCAAAAAGAATAAAACTGGTTGAAGTTGATTGACCCGCATTTGTATTTTGTTAAAGTTCTAAAATAATATTTTTGAATCTGGAAAAAATAAATTAATTGATTTTTTTATTTTTTTATATTATTTTCTGAATTTTCAGGAAAAAAATTATATTATTTTTTGAAAATATTTCTTTTTTTTTGGATTTTTTTTCTTATCTTCTGAATTTTTAATTTTTTCCTTATTTTTTAATTTTTTAATACTTTTTATTTTCTTAAAATATTATTTTATTTTTGCTGAAATATTTATATTTTTCTGTATTTTTGATTTTTTTTTTACATTTTTAAAGGTTGAGGGAAAAAAATCCTTGTATTGTTCTTTCAATATTTATATATATTTTTCTTATTTTCTAAATTTTTCATATTTTTAAAACTCTAGGAAAAAAAAGTTTGTTGTATTTTGTCGGGAAGATATTAAATAATGATGAAGCATCCCTTTACCCACGAGGAAACCTTTTACCCTAGGGATAATCATTAGTCTTAGTGGTGCCACATGGGCACCACGTTGGAGAGAGTTCAAAAGTGAGAGGGTTTTAGTATTATATCACTTTTAACCACTCGTTAACCTTAGTCATTTACCTTTTATTCTCCTTATCACTCTAGATAAAATTCCTCACGATTTTATCACAAGCACTTCACACCCCACACCTCGCACCTCGCACCCCGCACGACTTCAAATATATTGACATGTTATAAGCTGGAAGGCTAGACAACACCACCTTAACTAGAGTTATCCGACTTCCCATAGATAAAAGGTTGTCCTTCCACCACGCTAATCGGGTCTTAAAAAGATTATGGAGTAGTTGTTAGGTACAAGGGCCGAGACAGGGGTGGGCCACATCCGCCAAAGATTTTTTTTTTAATTATGTATGTATACAGTATACGTACCTGACCCTGTGGCTCACCCATGTCCTTACTTTCAGTTTTTATCCTTACATACCATGCAAATTATTATATTTTTTTTAATGACTACATTTTTTCCTTTTAAGCTCAATAGCCCACATATTCCTAGTCCAACTACTGCTTGGTTTACCTATCCTATATAACAACTCTTTTTCTCTTTCTTTTACTACCTCAATCTTTATCAAGTTCTTTATTTTGTCCGAATAAAAACGAGTACCTTTCTTCTACTTCGTCCTCTTTTTTCAACAACTCTTTTTCTCTTTCTTTTACTACCTCAATCTTTATCAAGTTCTTTATTTTGTCCGAATAAAAACAAGTACCTTTCTTCTACTTCGTCCTCTTTTTTCTTTTTCATAGCTAAATGCTAATGATTTTATATTATAAAGCTACTGGAAAGCATTGTTTTTCTCTCTTTTTGCAGAAAATGGACAATTCAAAGTATCTAGAAGAAAAGGAGCACTTTACAACCCATTTGGAGCAAAGAGTTGTAGAAGGCTTAGGACGTTGTCTTCATATAGGCCATGATCAGACTAGCATGCATTAAAGCCCACATATAAAAGCTCATCTGAAGCGTAGCAGAACTTTTCCAGTAGAGACTTGCAATAGAGTAGAAGTCAACCAAACTTCCATCACTTAAAGAAGAAGAATTCATAGAGAAGAGTCGAACCCTAGACAATGCCTATAAAGACACAAGCAAACTAAAGTCAAGGCCATCGAGGATTCTAGGGGGAAGAAAATAGATCTTCAAGCACATCATTGATTGAAGTTCACAAGACTATATTTTATTCATGCTTTCTTCTCTCTTTATTTTGAACTTTGTTATGAATATTATACGTAGCTAAGTAATCAAATTCTTGGTGAAGACTTAAAGTTTCAATATTGATCTCTGTGAGATCTAATGAACTTAATATTTTCTTATTCGTATTCTTTTGGTTCTTGTTTGATTATTCATCTTTTTTTATAATTGATTTAGGAAGCTACTCATAAATTGGTTAAGATAAGTATTGTCGGCATAGATCAGGCGTAGTCATGTTTTGACCTAAGCATCACAGACAAAAACCCGGGTTCGCCTAGGGTTAAAAATCAAAGGATTTTAGTTAAAGAGTTGGGCGTCCCAAATCCTGCCCTAGAACAGTCTTTCCCCAAACTTCATCAATCACTCTAGTTAAATTCTATAAGCATACCTTAGGGTTGCTAGAGGGATTAAGATTATTTGATAAGCGTACTTTCAAATAATTTTATGTAGGAGGAGAGTAGGAGTTCTAAGCGAAACTAAATTTTATAGTTGTTCTACGAATTGGAATTGACTATTTTTGGTATAAATGATAAGAAGATTAATATTGGAACCTCGAATTAAGTCTTCACCGGGAGTTTTTCTCCATAATCAAATCTCAACTTGTCATGTTTAAATTGTGTCTTTTAATTGTTATTTTAGGTCTTGGAGTACATTTATTATTTACTCAACTCAATCTCTTTCTTGGTTTTGAAACTATCATTTTTACATGTTTTCATCTAGTTAAGTAAGATTAAATCAGTTCTCATTGTCTCTATGGAACGATCCTCTTCCACTATCTAGGGTCCTTTTTAGTAGTTTAGTGCTAGTTGCAATTGAATTATTTTTTACGGTGTCGATGACCGATCAATAATTTTCTTATCGATTACATTGAAAGAGAAATTGCAGAAAAATTCAACACAGACTTGATAATTGATGATTTTTACTCCATGAAAGAGTGAAGAGCACAACTGAAATAATTGAAGTGCAACTAATTGTTACTTTTTATTTAAGGATACACTATAGTTTTTTAAAATGCATTGATACACTATTTAAATTCATATTTATTTTATATAATGTCATGTGATGTTATAATCTCATTTTTTTACTCGTTATATGTTAACATTCTATGTAATTTTCGCCCACCCAAAGATTTATTTCTAGCTCCGCCCCTCATCTAGTCAGATCAAGACCAACTCGAACTCTTAGATACTTGAAAGGAAAGGTCTCATACCTACAACCCAATCTCATTGTGTCCTCCTTACCACCCCTCTCATTGATATTAATACCGACCAAAGAATTAAACTTTAACTGAAAATACGTCAAACCAATGAAGGATACCTTTAATATTTAGAGTACTCTCCTCATTTCTGCAAAAAATCAAGGTCTCATGTGCGAATTGGACATGAGAGACATATCGATTGGCATCCGAATTCACAATTCCATTGGTTAACCCCCTCTAAACCGCTCTAAAATAACTTATTCAAATCCTCAACTTCAATATTGAACAAAAAAAATGAGACATTGGGCATTCCCGACAAAGGTCACGATTAACTCATAATTTCGTCGAAGGAGACCGATTAATAAGAACCATAATACGAGCATAACTAAGGCATTCCTTGACCCAACCTAGCCATTTGAAGGAGAAACACATCTGAGCTATCACAGAATCTAAGAAACCTTGGTTCAATGAGTCGTAAGATTTTTCGAAGTCGAGCTTTAGGAGATACCCTATTTGACATGAATGTTTGAGATAATGGATCATCCTATTCACCACCATAACACAATCTAATGTATAGCGACCACTCATGAACTCGTGTTGGGCATTACCAATTAGTGAAGGAATAACAATCGCTAACCGCTTCGCCATCAACTTAGAAATGATCTTGTACACACAACCAGCCAAACTAATAGGCCGAAAGTCTTTCAATTTACTTGTTCTAGACTTCTTAGGAATTAAGGTAATAAACACTGAATTCCGTCTTTTGCTAACACACTTGTTTCAAAAAAACTCTGAATCAAAGCACTCAAGTCAGCTCCCAACACACTCCTTGCTTTCTTGAGAAAGAAGAAGGAAAACCCACTTAGCCCTTGAGTTTATCACACCACATCTCGAATTTCAGCATAAGTCACAAAACTATTGATAGTATGTATTTTATGCGTATTTTTTTCTTCATTATCACCTTGATTTATGGCATGATACTACTGATTTACCCTCATTTCCATCTTTATTGCAGATCTAGGCCAAAAGGGAGGAATATGCGGAAACACACACTTTCTGGGCATTTTGTGCGGATTTTGAGCTTCAAGTCTAGCATCGAGGCCAAGACGTCAGAATAGCTATCGAGGCCTTGACGTGGATTCCACCGTCAGGCCCTTAACGCTGATCAGCTTCCGGTTCCTCGCCCCATGAGTCCAGGCAACTTTCCTCCTATTTTGACGGAATCTGATGAATTTCAGGTTTCAGATCTTCTGGCCGATACTATGGTTGAAGGTCCTTGGGAGCCCGTCCTGACATCTTTTCTTCAGATATGGACATTCTAGCTTCTGTGGTACCGGCTGCCTTACCGACGTCTCCTTTGGCAACCAATTTTTCTGGGGATACGCCAGCTACAGCTTCTGCTGATTCGATTCAGGTCCATTTTGTGTCGGGCCCAATTCTAGGTCCTGAGTGATACCCAGATGATCTGATGCAACATCCTCCCCTCAATCTTAATGTTTTTCTGTCATCTCAAGGTCCTAACGGTATAGCTACCCATAGTTTGAACCTGGGAGACTTAGGTCATTATGGTATTCCGTCTATTGAGGGGCCTCCCTTATCTTTTTGTGACATACACTTAGCGGCTGCTTTGGCGGGGATGGTCACGATTCCATGAGACAGAGAACGCTTCCGGGAATTGACCCTCATCGGTATGTATGCTAGGGTTCGTGGTAGCTTATTCTCCACTCTCAATCAATTTCAATACTTGACAAAATTCAGCGATGAAAGGTATGAAAGGTCTATTCATAACCTTGAGAGGGAGAGAGAGTTGTTGGCTCAGGAAAAAGAGTCGCATGCTGTCACGAAGGATAGCCTGATGGACTGTCGAGTGGAGACCCTTCATGTCTCCAAATTGCATGAACAGACTCAGAATGCTTTGGATGATTATAAGGTGGAGTTAGTTGCAACCCGCCGAGAGAGAGAGATACCGGGAAGGCCAAGATGGAAGAGACGTTATCCCTCAACAAGAGACTGCAATCGAAGTTGGCCACGGAGAGGGAGAGAGCTTTTGAGTTGCAACGAGAGCTTCTTAAGAAGACAACCGAGCTGGCAAAGGTTCCAGAAAGGATGGAATGGTATGGGGATGAAACAGTGAAGGCCGTTTCAAGGATTATTATGGGGATGCTAATTTTCGTGCTAAAGATATTGTTCCTTTTGTTGGCCAGCGTCTTGATGCCATTGACCAAAGCAGATTTAGAATTCCTGCCAGTCCTGATGGGTATGAGGAGGAAGACAAACATGAGTCTCCTTGTCTGGATGATCAGCCCTCGTTATGATTAGTTCCTTCCTTAGAGTAGCTACTAAGCTTTTTTTTGTAGATGTCGTATAGCTCTTTTGCTCAATGTGAATCTTTTTCTTTCTGGTATATGTTTAATATTTTCTACTGGAGTCATCTTTTCATGTTCCCAGGCGTTGCAACGTTTCATCCTTCGATATTCCTAACATGTGCAATGTTTCAAGGCATTGATTGTATTCAGAGTGCATCGGTTGCAGGTATGCTTTCCTGATTATCTTCAATACCTTAAAACCTTCTATATATTTAAAGTAGCTCTAACTCATCACCATCAAAATCACTCTGCCTTCATTTGCATCTCTATCACTTTACTTTTTTTCCAAAATGAATGCAGGCGACAAGCAAACCCTTCTCAATCTTGTGGGAGGGGTCAGTAGGCATTTAGGTGATGGCATAGCTATGCTGGAGCACAAAATTCTCCAAACTGCTGAAGACATCCATCACTTGGAGGCCAGGGCTGACAAGTTAAGGGCTAGGAAGGAAGCTGTGTTTGAAAATGATAATGATGCACTTGCGATTGTCTTCACCGTCAGTGACTGCCTTATTCACTTGCAAGTTACCATAAATCAACTGCAGAATAAGAGGGCTTTATTCGAATACACACTCAAAGGTGTTAAGGTTGCTTCTGAGGAGTTGAACATGTTTGGGAATGCTGTGGCAGGCATTCTTAATGTCTAAGCTATATGGAGTTATGGTTCTGCCTTGGTCTGGTCTGGGTCCTTGTAGATCTTGTTATGTATTTCCCTCTTCAACTGATTATAATAAAATGATTATTTTTATTTAGAATATTTGCTGTGTATGATGTTCTTGAATTGTGAAGCACTATTTTGGAGTAGTAGGTGGTCGCGTAGAGGCATAGTTTGAGCTTCTCTCTTCTTCTTTTTTTACTTTGCCATTGGCTATTTCGAACGGTCTTAAGAACTTATCAGGGATTTTCTTAAAACTTTGCCACCGTCTGATCGTGGTGGTCTTATGAGCTTAGGTACTCCACTTGGGTTCCTGCTCCATTGATTTCCGTTTGATTGTGGTGAGCTTTTTGTGATGAAGCTGCTCATACCTAAGCCTTTCCATCGTTTGTATTCAAAAGAAAACAGGCTTAGGGATACTTTATTCACCCTTCCGCAAGCCTGTGCCACTGTCAGCCTACGGACTGGGCTATTTTTAAAGAGTGTCCTTTGTCATTTAACCGTCTGTATTCAGTACGGTGCCTTTATTTTCCTTCGCCCGTATTCAGTATGATGTGATCATTTGGATTCAGAATGGTTCCTTTTATTTCCTCCCTAGAATTACCACTTATTGTATTCAATACAATGCTACCGTCTGTATTCAGATCAGCCCCAGCTAATTTGGGAGTTGTCTCCTTAGCATTATCACCATTTATTAATACGGTGAGACCGTCTGTATTCAGTACGGCCCCAACTAATTTTGGGAGATCTTTTACTGTCTGTATTCAGTACGATATGACCGTCTAGATTAAGAACGGTTCCTTTTATTTCCTCCCTAGCGTTATCATCGATTGCATTCAATACAGTGCGACCATCTGTATTCAGATCAGCCCCAACTAATTTGGCAGTTGTCTCCTTAGCATTATCACCGTTTATTAATACGTGCGACCGTTTGTATTCAGTACGGCCCCAGCTAATTTTGGGAGATCTTCCATTGCTTGTATTAAGGTCGATGTGACCGTCTGGATTCAGAACGGTTCATTTTTCATCCATCGCCTGTATTAAGGTTGATGTGACCGTCTGGATTCAAAACGGTTCATTTTTCATCCATCGCATGTATTAAGGTCGACGTGACCATCTGGATTCAGAACGGTTCCTTTTAGTTCCATCGCCGGTATTAAGGTCGATGTGACCATCTGGATTCAGAACGGTTCATTTTTTATCCATCGTCTGTATTAAGGTTGATGTGACCGTCTGGATTCAGAACGGTTCATTTTTCATCCATCGCCTGTATTAAGGTCGACGTGACCATCTGGATTCAGAACGGTTCCTTTTAGTTTCATCGCATGTATTAAGGTCGATGTGACCGTCTGGATTCAGAACGGTTCCTTTTAGTTCCATCGCCTGTATTAAGGTCAATGTGACTATCTAGATTCAGAACGATTACTTTTAGTTCCATCGCCTATATTAAGGTCGATGTGACCGTCTGGATTCAGAACGATTCCTTTTAGTTTCATCCCCTGTATTAAGGTCGATGTGACCGTCTGGATTCAGAACGGTTCATTTTTCATCCAATGTGTATTTTCCTTAAGCCTTTCCATCGTTTGATTCGCTCTCCTTAAGCCGTTTAATTCAAACGGGATGGGCTATCTTGGGAGTTTGAATATTCACGCGTTTCGCGTGTCGCTTTTTTTGCATAAAAATAAGAATCACATATATATATTTTTAACGTGGTTCGGTGTTAAAACCTACATCCACGGTATTAGTATTTCATGTAGAGGATACAAAGAGTACATCTGCCCTTGAGTGAAATAATTTTAAACTTTGAATGTTCCAAGAGTTGGGTATCGGTGTACCGTTAAGTTCCTCTAGATGATAGGCTCCTTTGCCGATAATTTTGGTGACCTTATATGGTCCTTCCCAGATGGGGCTGAGTTTTCTCATGCGCTACCCGGTAGCTCTTTTATTGCGCAGCACCAAGTCTCCTACTGTGAGCAAACGCTCTTTTACACGCCGGTTGTGGTACTTGGCCATTTTTCATTTGTAGTGAAGAATTTTGAGAAAAGCTTGCTCCGTAACTCAGGTAGCAAATTGAGGTTTGATTGACAAAAGCTGGCGTCCAAACAAGGAAGTCAAGATACTAYTGGACAGCCCAATGTGTTAGCTAGCTCTGGTCCAAATTTGAAATCATTTGGATGAGTGGATCGTTAGAAAAACTATAGTGACATTTCCGCTGACAGAAGTCCTACGCCGACAAGGAATGTTGGACGCGTCAGGCAACTTCGATAGATCCATTTTGGACCAGTGAGAATAGGACCCAGGAGAGAGAAGTCTTTTTTGACATTTTCAGATGTTAGCTTTCATTTGGGACAGGTTTCACCTCATTCTGACGAGTGGATCAAAAGTTAGCCTATGCCTACATTTTCGCGTGCAGAGTGTGCGTCCAGCAGCCCACGACTTGAAGATTGAAGTCCAATGGAGAGCTCAGCCGTGCGGAAACCTTCCATATCATTCCAGAACTTCCTATTGATATTATTAGACATTTTATTTAAGATATTTCTTGTATTGGAAGTAGTTTCCTAAACAGACTTCTTACCTTCTTAGAATTAGGATTTTGTGCACCTAGTGCTAAGTATAAATAGAGTCCCTTGCCTCCATTGTGAGGTTTGCAAAAAAGGTGTGGCAAAGGAGGATGGCAGAAGCCTTTCTTCTTCCTTTTTTCTCTGATTCCGAATTGAAGTTTTATATATTTATATAGTTTTACTATCTTCTCTATTTCTCTTGTCTTTCTCTAACTAATCTTTCTTGTTCTTAGTAGAGGCGTTTAAAGCATGAGTATAATGTTTGCATGAGACCTAACTGATCTTATTACTCTTCATATATGCATTTAATTGATCTCGTGATTATTCTTAACATGTGCTTGTTTGATTTTAGACGTAGCTAATCTAAGGTTGAACAGGTTACACAACAGTCATTC
>NBIL01142170.1:0-10369 GCA_002752925.1 Viola pubescens var. scabriuscula
TGACAAATATCATGTAACCAATTCTCAAAAACCAGCCACCCCTTCTAGATATATGCTAATAATATGTGAGAGAATATGTTTTAAAAATTAGGTGTCCTGTCCTTTTCAATGATAATAATAATAAACTAACCCATCATTTTGTAACCTTTTTTTTTTGGCTCTATATATAAGAGGGAGAACAGAGATGCTGTTTTCTTGTTCTTTGAATCCACACGCTTATCTATCTTAGGTTTCAGAAAACCCAGAAATTTGAAGATGGATTTGCATAATAACAAGCCTTCTTTTCTTCTGCTTCTTCTGCTTACAGTTGCTATTTGTGCAGCTGAACAACCAAGAATTACAGAAGCAAGAACACTTTCACTCCTAACCCAACAAAACAGTGAGTATTTTATATATTAATTAATTGCAATCAAATCTTTAATTTTCTTGATTTAAATTTCAATTTTTTTCAATATTTTACTTGATTATTTATCTTTTGCTTCTGATTAATTTGTAGGGTACCCTAAGATATTTGCAACTTTAGGACTTGTTTGCAAGTGTTGTGATGGGAGTAAAGATGAAGAAGAATGTTTAAGTACATGGACAGGTTCTTGTAATCATCTTCAATGCCTTCCTTGGAAGATGCATCAGTAAAATCACTTGGCCTTTATTTATTTTTCTTTTTTTTAGTAGTTTTTGTACATACCAATTCTCTAATAAATGTTCTAATTATGTACAAATTATAAGAATAATTTTTATCTATATTATGAAACATGATTAGTACGGATCCAATGCGTTTAAGAATAACTGTAGTTCAGAGTTTAAAAAAATTTGTTAAATGATTGAATGTCTTACCAAGAAATGGACTAATACAACTAGTTAAGTACTTCTTATTTAAACTAAATTGTTTTATACTTTCAATTTTATAAGAAATTGTGGTTACAAGTTGGAGAAGACTGGTTCAAAAAGATACATCCCACAAACAAAAGCTGAAAATGATAGGTTTTTTTTTTAATGTTTTATAAAAAAACGATTGATCAAACAACTAGCTTGGCAACCATAGAATGTTTTTTGTCTTTCTTTTTTATAGATAAAAAAATATTAACAAAGGATTCGAACCTGATACCTAGCATTCGTGAATTGAAAGAAGTAAGAAGTAACTTCTAGATTGCTTAGCCTGTGAATGGAACTATAACTTTTAAACGTGAGTCCTTAGGGCAACTATAGTCAAATTAAAGGTCCTACACAATAATCAACATTAGGTTACTTCAAGAAATTTGTAATCTGTCCAAACTTATGGTTACAAATTTTGCACGTAGCAAAAGAGGCCCGCTAATGAGAAATTATTAGATATACCGAGTTCGTACAGAGCATGGGCCTTGAAAAGTGTAAAGTGTGACCAAGTCCATACTCGCCACAAAAGCTACAAACAAAGATAGTACGTACCATACTATTGGGCTTAGGGCCCATATATATACTGTCACAAATGCGAAGAGGAGAGCAGAAGGGTGGAGCCCATATCCATTGGGTTGGGTTTGTTTCAAAACCATATCCCTACACAAAACTACGCGTTCAAACTCAGGCCCATTTCTCAGGGTATTTTTAATTGTTTTTTGAACGATGAATCACTTTCTTACTTTTATTACCAAGGTTAATTCGGAAATATTGTAATGACATTCTTACGAATCGAACGCAATAGTATCGAGACTGATTTATTTTTTTCTCACATCTCGTAAACTAAACGCTATTTATATACAAAGTAAGTAGCTATTAATAACATTTTACCTTTTTAATTCACCGATATCATTTAAAATATTTTGATTCAAACTTGTGAAAAAAAAGAAAAGGAGGTGGAGAATAGAACATGATAATAAAATGAGTGACACGAGAGTCTTGCTAGTTGCTTTTGCGCCGGATGATGCCATCATTGTCACGTAGTTAACGTGCTCACTTTGTTTTTATATATTTCTTTTTCTTTTTCTTTGTAGTTATCCGCAGGATTGGCTTTGCCGTTTTGAGATTGTTCTCTCTTTTCTTCTTCTCCAATCTAATCCAAATCCAATCCAAATCCATGAATCAACCAATTTTTGGGTTTAGGTGTTGTGATTTCATTCACACACTTTTTTTGTGTCACCAATTTCTGGCAAAATTCATGGGACCTTTACGTTTGGTATTAAATTGCTTGGATATAAAAGGAAATTGAATTCAACAAAATAGATGCATCCCCCATTGCCAATTCGTTGTCGTTTCAATCTTCTGCTAAAAATATAATCTTGGTTTATCTGGATTTCCAATTTTATTTCCATAATTGGAAATTAATTTCTCCTGCACGTAATATGGAGGTTGCTTAGCTGTTCAGTTCTCATTGATTCAAGTCCTAAGTACTAATAAAACTTGTAATTTTTTGAACACATTGATTAGCTTGTATGAAATCTTAGATAAATTCGACCCCATTAATGGACCCAATTTTAAAATTTTAATGACCTTAGATGAGAGGTTAGACGCGGAGGTTTTATTAGATATTTCTGGAATATTATGTGTATGGTATTTCGTGTTTGGTTTATTTTTCAAAAAATTACACATGTAATTGATGTGCGTGGTGTTCTCTGGAAGTTCTTAACTAATGTTTTTGTAGCACTTTACAAATCAATGTATCTAATATTTTTCTTCCATAATAACGGTTTTTTTCATATCAATACAGATAATTTTTTATGTACATCAAAATTTGATAAAAAAAATTACAATTTAGGAGGATCTTAAATTTTTCTTATTACACGTGTAACTTTTTGAAAGATAATTAAACTTGTAAGTTCTTAGCTAAAAAAAAATCAACATTTTGCAAGATAACGTAGTTGATGTTTTTCTTTCATGGTAAAAAAAATCTTATGTCAATACCAACAAATTTCTATATATATTAAAAAAACTAACAATTTAAACAAATTTTTTTTTTTTACTTGTATAATTTTTTGAAAATTAAATTATATTCAAATAATAAGATATACTATAATGCTTCGGAATACCTAATAAAACCTCCCGAGGGAAGGAAGGTGGGATTTGCGGGAGGGCGACTCTCCATGTGGCATGTACACCATGCGGCGACCCAAAGTGGCTAAACCAACGACTTGACGGTCCGACCGACATGGACCCCTCCCTTCTTTTTGGCTCTTTCCACCGGTTTGTCGTGTCGCCACTCGTCCGCCCATTCGACCCTAACCACCATTCTTTTATCTCATCACCCGTCACATCCTCTTTTTCTTTTCATTTTGTAACTCCAATTGTTATCTTCGTCAAATGAGAACCCAACCTTGTTGTCCCGCCACGTGTAAGTTTCTTATCTTCCTTTTTTCTTCCGTTTAATACAGTTGATTAGTAGTTAACTCTTTTTCTTATCCGAAATGATAAAAAATCTAAGGCCTCACAGTGCTCACACTACTCAAACAAGTTGTGATAGCGATTACAACTTTGATTAACATAAGTAGATTTTGTTTGGTTGACAAATTGGATGAATATCTAATGGTATTCGCGAGTAATTAGAGAGTGAAATATGAGAATGATATGGTATAATAAATAAGCGAGTAGGGTTTGGTAATTCACTGAATGAGATAAGCATATATAATTTTGTTATGTTGTGAGTAGATGACTAATTACGTAGCATCCCTAAATATTAAAGATCTCATTTGTTTAACTCTCGTCGTTAAACAAATGAAAGGTAGTATTTTTTGATATAATATTTGATGTTAGATGTTGAAATCTAACTTATTTAGTTCTTATCGATAGAAGTCATACTCTCAGTTTTGTCTCGTTAGATTTTATAGATGTAATTGCATAACTGTTTTTAAAATCAAATAGATTTTATTTTATTGGTACCTACTATCCACGTGTAATTAGCGAATGAACTATAAGTATGATATGGAGTAAAAATAAATGAGTAGGGTTTTGCAATTTATTGAATGAGGTGAGTGTGATTCTCTTATTTGTTGGAAGCACATGATTCGCAATTTATCACCCCTGACTGTTAAAAATCTATATAATATGTTTGTTGCCAAATGTTGAGAATCTAACTCATTCGATTCTTATTGCGCTCTTAGTCCTACCTCATTAGATTCCATGAA
Organism: Viola pubescens var. scabriuscula; assembly: GCA_002752925.1. NCBI lineage: Eukaryota > Viridiplantae > Streptophyta > Magnoliopsida > Malpighiales > Violaceae > Viola > Viola pubescens. The sequence continues at coordinate 4,092 of NBIL01142170.1, forward strand.
TCTAATTACATAACAATTTTTAAAATCAAATATTTCATATCTCACACGAGTGGAATCGTTTCGTAAATGAATAACGCTCATCTAATTTAAACTTAATTAAAATTAAATTATGTGAACTACTTTACTTAATTTGTGTATAATGATAAGTATAAGTGTCTAACAATACTGAGTTTATAAGAATGACAACAGTGCAAGCATTATAGTGTCCTTGTCCATCCTCCAAAGAAGTTGCTAGTCTTTATTACTTCCAATTTGTACCATTATCTGATCTTTTTTCAGAGGGCCGGCCCACCATGTTTGGCCCGACAGGATAAAAAGATAAGGTCATAAATGCTCCAGGTCTTCTCTGTCCCTCTCTATTCGGTAACTCCTCTCCCCCATCTTAAATTTTCAAAAGGCAAACAAAAAACTAAAAAGACACACATAATGCAACAAAACCAAGTGAAAAAAAGAAATATAGCCGGTTCAACCCAACAAAATTAGAGAGTAGTCGGGTGATAAATGATTCGTTAATTTTTAATATATATATTAAATTTGAGTTTGAAAAATAAAACAAACTATATTCAATCACTATTTAAAAGCTAAACAATACTCGACTTTAATTACTTTTATAACTGAAATGAGCAAAAATATTATAAAAGCAGAGTGATTTTTTTTAAATTCGACAATACTTAAACTAAAATAATTTTCTATCCCGAAGGATAAGCTCTCGAAGGGAATCACATGTTTAGATAAGGTCAAGTACTTTTCATGACCTCATGAAAACTTTTATAAGACTATACTCGAAGTAAAAAGAAAAAAAAGGGGTTAGATATGGGTTTTTATTAGTTAGATAAGTAGATATTACAACTTTCAGAATAGCATAATGACATGTTACATATAATTATACCAATAATCACATAAATTTTACTTTTTTTTTAATCGATCATAATATTTTACGAGAATCCTATATTTATAAATTTTATTACTGATAAATCCCACTAATGAGAATTAATATCGATAAAATTCACAATTTATATAAATGAAACATAAAGCATAATATGACATTCCGAGAATACATAATACGTTGCTTTACATCATTGATTAATTTTTTTTTGACTATGACCACATGCCGGTCAATTCATAGAGTGCAGTTTTTTCCGTTTGCAGTTGCTTATTGTTATCCACTAATGTACTCGTGGCAACAAAAGGTTGGGACTTCCTTCGTAGGTCCCACGCGAAACAAAGTGATTACTCCACGTGGCACAAATCTGCCAATGTGTCTACAGGTTTAAGGACCTAGGAAGAAGAAACTGAAAAACAGAGATGGAAAATATTTTTCTTTTCTTCCAAATAAAATAAAAAGAAAAATTAGAATTTCTTGTTACCTTATATATTGGTGGTGACCGACCGTTTCGTTTCTCACCTGCGCTAAACCTCTCCATCTTCACGTGTCATTTCTGTTGAGAAAAACTGGTCGTCATCGTTTTCGTTCTCTTTGTTTTTCTCTTTGGCGGTGCCATTTTTGTTATTACCAGAGATTGAAATAGTTGTTTTTAGAGAGGTTTAAGGGAAAACATGGAGGGAAAGAAGGGGAATGGGTATTCTTCGTCTTCCTCGTCGTCTTCTTCATTCACCTCTGATTTATTTGGGTCGAAGGAGTCGTCATCTTCTTCTTCTTCAGGGATTTTCGGCTCCATATTTGCACCTACCTCTAAGGTATATTGGCGTTTGAGATATTATGAACGATAAAGTTTCAAACTTTATTCGGTATTGGTCATGGGTCCTTTTATTTGTTTATTATTTATCTGCTTAGAATTGATTTCTTGCGGAAAGGGTTTTTAAATTTAGCTATTTTAATTGAAATGAAATACCCATTTGTTGGTTTTTGTGATTGTAAGCTTCAAATACCTCAAAATGATTATGGGAATTTTTTGGGGGTAAAGTGAGCTGCTTTATCTCATTTTGTTGAGACAATAATATCGTTCTGATAGTTTGTTTTTTGATTGGGGTCTTGTCTTTGTTTTTCCTTTCCAGTTATGATTCGGCCGCAATATTATCTTTAGATCCTGTTCTTTGTTTCTGATATCATATTTGCTTTAATTTTAGGTGATTGGGAGAGAATCACTGCGATCAGGAACGGAAGGGAAAAAGCAGGATTATACTAATGAGGCTTGGAATGCAAAACCTGGACCTCCAGGTTTGAATAATACATCCCTTTAGCTTTTTTATAGTACCATAATCTCTGTATCTTGTACATGATATTTTCTGTTTTTTTCTTTTGAGATAGATCTTCAAGTATACCTTCATTATTCAGTGTTTTGTATGGTATTCCATGCTCAAAGTGTTTGCTATGGCAGGATGATTTCTTTGACATTGTTAGAAGTTCAAGCTGTTTCTTTGCTAGATCGTCGTTCGTATCGTAACTAGCATCCGTATCATTATTATCATCAATTAGCCATTTGTCCTTGAGTTGCAAAAGATTTGAGTTATTTCATGAACAATTTAGTGTGTGAAATGGTTGCTGATTGTACTGTTGTGTTTCTTCAGGGGATGGTTCTAAATATAGTGGAGGTGGAAGTCAGGGCACGCATAATAGAGATATGAGTTCCATTTATCAGGAACAGAAAGTACAGCCATGCCATCTCAGCTCATCAATCTATTATGGCGGTCAAGATATCTATAATCATCCCCAGAATTCTCAGAGCACTGGAATGAACTCGGTGGTGAGTATTATAATTCGGCATAAGTAATTAAAGGAATCTAACTAGGTTCGAACTATGAGCTGATTTTTTGTCAATAGAGGCAAACATATATATTCTGTAAGAAATGGGAAAAATCTTCTCAGAAAGTTATCTGTATTAGTCAGAATATTGAGTTTCATAACTCTTGCTAATTGGAAAATGATTCAAGGTAATGCTTGTGGCTTTTGGGTTAGTTTAATACAAGTCGAATTTTGAAGAGATCGCATAGATTATTTTCGTTATGGTTGGCGTTATGTTGCATACAGACTCATGGTCGATCGATTTGAGGAATTCACTAATATGTCCCCTTTTTTTTCATCGGTTCAAGAAAGATGGATCAGATGATGATGCAGGGAGTGCTTCAAGAGGAAATTGGTGGCAGGGTATGATCCTGTTGTTACAGCTTTTAGCTATATCAATAATGCATTATGAAAATGACTTGGACACTTTACTTATATTTTGGTTTTCAACTTTGTGCCTGCAGGTTCTCTCTATTATTAAAGAACTCACCTACCATGACATATACTCACCTAGGTATTTTAAGGAATGGATTTACTGCTACTAATGCATTTGGTCTTCCTTTTCTACTATGTATATATGCCTAGTATACAATTTGCTCCAACTTATTTTGTATCTCAATAAGCTTAACCTTTTAGTTAAGCTTAATATATTATTACTATGTACGTACGAAACTTGAATGAACTGGTTCGATATTTTATTTTAGATTTGTCATTCATTTCTAGTTATAGCATAACTAGAGGAATGCCTTTGTGTTTTATAAATTTGCCCACCTGTGCTTTGCAGGCATAGGCAACAACATAGGCTAGCAATATAACCTTTTGCTAAGTGGAAGATAGGAATAGCACTCAGAGAGTGCAGAAGAAGGCTGGTCATTGTTTGTCTCCTCCAGCCGAAGATGTCTTATTTATAGAAAAGCAATATATGCTCTCTATGTTCTTCTGTTTTAATGAAGAAATCTGTAAAGAATGGTGACTTATGGTTTTTCGAATATGTGGGTTGTATCGATATCACCCATCTTTTGTAGCGAGCTACCGAACTACGAACTTAATGGTATTTTAGATTAAGATATTAATATTAATCTCTTCTTTTTTGAAATCTTCATCCTTGTTTCTGATAAATAAACTCAATTCTTGTTGAATTTTATAGATTTGATTAATTGATGTGTTTCCTAGTGGTCAAACTCTTAGGTCCATGAAATCCATGAAAGCTACAGCTTTCCTTTCATCATGTGTAGATATATCACATTCTTCTCTGGCCACGCACTAGTAAGTGTTAAAGAGTTCCTGCATGTGGTGGTGTGGTCCAAAATGCACAAACAATTATCTTGAAATCTGTCCAACTTCTTGTTTTTGTCTTCAAACTGTCTTTCCTATTTTCTCATCGTTTTGTTAAAAAGTTCTGGTCATTTCAAGAATTGTGATCAGTGGTTGTCTGTTTGTTAATAGAGAGTACCAGCAAGGACTCGAGTTCGAATGAATCCGAGCATTCGAACCCGAGTCTCATCTCTGCCTATGAATTAATCTGCAAGATAAGGACAATGATCCTGCAGCCAACCGCAGCCACGGGTTGGCTATAAGGTTGAATCTTGTGATGGATCTGTCTCGAATAGCCCACAGTTTTCAACTATCAGAGTTTTTCCTGACACACATTCATGGCACCTTATCTATAATCGCTCCATTTTTTAAAAAGGATTAAAAGAGCAGAAAACAGCAATCAACAAGTTGCAGACAATCTGCACATATTATTCAAACATAGCTGCTAGCTTTTATTGAATTTATACAGAGAGATTGAGCAACCAAATTGCTGCTACACAAGTTTAGCTATCAGCTTTTCAAATACTTAAATTCTGACATATCATGTGGCCTATAGTCATCAAAAGGCCTTCATTTCTGTATAATTGCCCCAATTCTTCATGGGAGTGTATAAGCTGCAAGAATTGGAAACCAGTCAAAAAGCAGTCTATGTATGGAGCTTAGCAGGTGAAAAATGGAAAAAACCAGATATTTACCTCCACATTTGTAACCGACAGGGCGATTTGCCAGGTTGCAGCGTTTCGGGATGGAGATTGCGACTTCAGGTTTGATCCCAGATGCTTTTGCAGTGTTGGAAAGCATGACAGCACAGAGACAGCTCGGGTTCTGACCAAGTTTCTTGACCTGAACACAGCAGCTGCTAGAAGGGACAGAGTTCTCGTCTTGTGCAGCAGCTGCACAAGGTGCCATCTTGAATGCTTCCATGTCTGGTGAGGATTTCCCACATTCCCCCGCTCCATCAGCAATGCTGACAGCAAGAACAAGAAATCCTAAAAGGATGATGATTTTCATTGCAGCCTGCATTTCTGTCAAATCTTGCAAATAAAAAATTATCAAAGAATCTAAGTATTTGCTGTCTGAATGAAGAAACCCTATTCGAATAGGTGGGTTTTATACTGGAAGATGAGCTCGGTAGGTGATTCCACTAATGAAAATGGGGTTAGCACTATGGTTTTGGAAAAGTTGGTTCTTGAGTTGTTTATTTGGTTTTGGTCCAATAATGGTTTGTGCTTTTGCTTCATTGTCATCATCCTAATTCTAGAACATTGTCCAGATGTTAGCATCCCAGCAATTTTGCAGCAAACAATATCAGAAACTCCATCATCGTCTAGAAGGCTAGGAAATCATTAAAGTTTACATCTTTTGATACATTAGGGTTTTGACAGCACGGAAATGAAGAGAAAAGCAGTAGATAATGACAAAAAAAAAAGAGAAATCACCGTTGCCTGGGATCGAACCTGGATCAGCTGCGTGACAAGCAGGAATACTGACCGTATTACAACGACTCAGTTAATACTGTTTTTACTTTTCACTTTCAAAATTAACTGTGGCTAAATAATCTTTTGTTGACAGATAAAGATACAAAAAAGTAAATGTTCGTGCAGAAAGACAAGCGGGCATTTGGTCTAGTGGTATGATTCTCGCTTAGGGTGCGAGAGGTCCCGAGTTCAATTCTCGGAATGCCCCAATTTGCTTACAATTTTAAACTTTTTGCACAAATAAATTCTATGATGTGAATCTGCTGGAGTTGCTCATGGAGAACATGAAGCACTCAGCTTATCTTTCATTAACATGATTTCTGGTTTTACAGTATCAACATTTCTCCATTCAATACACATTTTGGCATCACTGTTTCTAACTTGGAGAAAGAAGAAAAAGAACAGGAGAAATTTAACAAGAAAAGAACATATATAAAGAAAAATATTCAGGAAAAAAAAAGAATAATGTTCATTCTTCCTTGGACGAATTCTGTGTTGGTGAACTTTTCAAGCTTACTCCTTGTTTCACATGTTCCATATCATCAATCCTACCAAAAGACCCTTTTCTGAATGAGCCATTTGTTCCTTCATTTCCATCACCACCTCTACTGTCCTTGGTTTTTGAATCAATGCTGAGATAATCTGTCAGGACTTTTTTCACTCCAAAACCGCGCGGAGCGATCTTGGCACTCGTCATGAAAGGAGATCTTTCTCCCTTCATAGGACTGACTAGGTTGCTAGGT
>NBIL01142182.1:0-13619 GCA_002752925.1 Viola pubescens var. scabriuscula
ATACAAATGAGATTGGGAATGAATTATCAACTTTATTCCTCATAGAGTAGCCAAACATTGTTTGAATCTCTGAAGTTACAAAATAATACGTATACGAGGGGAAAACATGGGTCATCCAATAACCTGGGAATGGTTATCCTCACCCCCTATTACAAATCGAAGCAATTCCCTAATCTCGCCTAACTCAAAATGAATGAAGTAACCAATATAAGGAGATGGAGGATTAACACACAAATCACATCAAAGCCACATTTCAGAAAAATTACAACCATCGATCAAAAATACAGCCTTTGGCAACAGTGGGATAAGTGCATCATCGTAAGCTGCTTCAATTGTAACCCCCGGTTCCACTGTACCATCTATTTTACCTTGTAAAAAGAATACTTACTTGTTACACTTCAATCTACACGGCAGCTTAACCTCAGCGGTATCCGCCACCATAAGGCTGTTGGGGAGGGTATCCACCCGTGCCCATCATGGGATTGTAACCACCAGGCATGGTCGTTCTAGGAGGCATTTGCCCACCTTGCCCCATTCCCATATTCGCCCCCATCCCCATGTTCATTCCCATTCCCATTCCCATGTTCATTCCCATATTCGCCCCCATCCCCATGTTCATCCCCATTCCCATGCCCATGGATTGATTCATGCCTCCGTAACCACCCATACCCATGCCAGAACCCGGGACACCACTCATACCCATGCCAGAACCAGGGACACTACCCATACCCATGCCAGGACCCATCATGCCCGCACCCATTCCCATACCAGGACCACCCATCATAGGGTTAGAAGAAGGCCTGAGAGCACCTGCACCAGCTCGGCCAATTCCAGAACCAGATCCCATAGCTTTACCCATCGTCACAGTAGATGTGATAGCAGCTGTGGTTGGCTTCTCCATTCTCTTCTCCTTACGATTGATGGCATCAAAATCAATTCCAATATCTGACAATGGATTGATTTTGGCTGCACATGATAAACAACATTATCACACCTCTAATAGAAGAAACCATTGTTATACTTTTCAAAGAACCTATAGTCTACTTGGTTAGCATGAAGATATTTCAGGTACTCACCTCCAGATATATTCAAATTGACCAGCCCTCTGCTAAGTGTATCTGTCCACACAGTTGACTTTGTTTCAAATTTGTCCTTGGATGGTAGTGGAACTAAGGCAAGCGAATCAGCTGAAGATGGAGGAGCAAGCTGAGTGGATGAAGTGCTTGGCGCCCTGGGCCCTTGTGAAAATAAGTCACCCAGAACATCACTGTTATGTTGAGCAGCTGGGGATGTAGACCCTTGAGCTGGGCCATAGTTTGTATTGTTCAGCTGGGGCACTGGTCCAGATCCAGTATGATTAATTTGTGAAAAACCAGGAGCAGCTTGGGGAGTAGACCCCTGTGGTGGAAGAAAATTTGTGTTGTTTAGCTGCGGCATTGGTCCACTTCCAACATGATTACTTTGTGAAAACCCTGGAGCAGAATACTGCTGAGGAAGCATATATCCATTGTTCTGTGCCTGTGGAAGAAAGTTTCCACTGCCTCCTTGAGGAGCCTGAAGACCCATATGTGAAGCAACCGGTGCCACATTCCCTGGCTGTGAATGGAAGCTTCCATAAGCAACAGCACCTGGGTGTGCAGGTAGGGTAGTAGGAGACGTGAAACCTCCATGTGATGCAGGATGTGAAGGACCAGAAGGTGGAAGGATGTCAGCCAAAATATCTGTTTCCGGCTGCAAATTTGACAGTTCTTGGGTAAAAGGCTGAGAGTTCACTGAAGGAGGATGAACATTGGGTGCTGCATAAGTTGTGCCAGAGAATGTGTCCCCAAAGTCATAGGGATTCATTGACTCTGCAGTTGGTGGAGCCCCATGAGGAATTTCAGCATTTTGGTTCATTGTAGTTAAGAAAGAGGCAGCAGAACCAGGAGTCGCCTGTTGATCAGATATGGTATCTGCGGAAGGTATAGCTCTGAAAGGAGAGTCGCCAAATGGATCTCCAAAAGGCTGAGTCAAGCATATAATTTAGTTTAGATACTAGATAACAAAAATATAGAGGTCTAAAAGACTACAGTCATATTCCCAGCATTCAATAGCGCGTAGCTATGCAGACACCTAAAGCAGCCCACATCAACAATATTATTGAAGCAAAATAGGTACCCAAGGTTGAATCAAGCATATGGTTTATTTCTGCTACATGTCTAGCTACGTAAGGGGAGCTAAAGTTTCTCTGTCCTATTTTGTATAAATCATTAACTATAAAATGCTCCAAAATATGGATTCTATGCAACAAATGCAATGTGTTATCTCATATCACAGAATAAAATGATTGTCGGGCCCTCCTAAAGTAAAGAAAAGTTTAAAAAACATCTGGGCCTTCTCATCAGTGAAATTCGGCAATATATTTGGCAGAATAAAGGCCATGGACTCCCTTTTGTGCAGGATGATTTCCAGCGAAATTTGAGAGAACACACGTTCAACTGAGGTTTGTAACAGAAAACAACTAAGTTAAGAAATGTTTTATCAGTATCCAACACTGACGCAGTTGCTTACCTGATTCATAACATTAGAATCAGGCTGCACTCCGGATGATGTATATCCTGTACTTTTTCCCTGGAAATCTGCTTCAGGAGTGGTTACCGCAGGTGAAATTGGAACCATGGCCAATGGATTTGGGGCAAACACGTCTGACAGAGAGCCAAGTAAGTCTACTTCAGCACTGTTTGAAGCTGCAGGCAAAGCTGAAGAAGTTGGAGCAGCTGTGGCGGTGGGAGCAACTATCACAAGAAAACATGAAAAACACGAGTCACCACATATGATGGAAAAAGGGTAAAAAAATGAAAAGAGAAACACCTTCATTGTTTCATACTGGAGTCAAATTGTATCATCTTACACTACACATCTAAGCACTAAGAGTATATTTTTGTTTCATGGTTCTCACACTGGAAGAATCAAGCATCTGAATACCCACAACCGGGTGTCTGGCCCCTGTCAAGAACTTGCGTCTACGTAACACCAGTGTCTTAACTGCCTCATGAATGAAACTTTTGAAATGAACGCATGTAATCATTACCATTTAATGGCAATGACATACACTGTCTGTTTAATTTTTAGTTTAGCTTATACGGTGGATGAATTCACTTTTGCAAAATGGTGGTTTCAGAAAAGCTAGTTTTGAAAATTACGATTTGGGCCATGCAAGTAAAATAAGCTATCAGACTTGACCAAGAGCCCACTTTACAGGTTTTGGTGGTGGGGGGTCAATGCACACATGGAACATCAATGCCAAGTAGGCAAGCATTAAACTAGTGGCATTTCAAGCATAAGCCTCTACTACTAGTTCAAGTACCTGAAACTGGACAGCGTGGATCAAATTCATCAGCAACCTCAACTTCCTGGCCGGCAGGAGATTCATGTGTGCCAAAAGCAGTAGATGCTGGGCCAGGACTACCCCTTGCAGGCGGAGAAGAAGCACCAGGGGCTGGTGGGGAAGTCCTTGGAACAGGAGGCGAACTGCCACTAGGAGCAGTTTCCAAAGTTTCTCTGTTCCGTCCACCAAATATTATTCAAAATTAAACTATTAATTGATTTAGTGCTGAAGAGCTGAAAGTAATGCAGCTGTGACATAAAACAATACCTTTCATTATAAGCAGGGCTCTGAGATTCACTCAAGGCTTCTTCATAACTGGGAGGACCACCAATATTTTGTTCAGAAAATTTTCGATCAAGCGCCCTGCCAAGTCTGAGATATCATCAATTGAGCCTTAAGTTGTGCAATTTCTAATACAAAAATATGCCAGCAAGTTAAGAAGTCCAATGAAATTAACCTTCCATCACGGTATTGATCATCAGCTCTGGCACCACTTCCACTGAAAACCAAAAAAAGAAAAGAATGAAACTCATTTATGTTTGGGATGATGCTTCAAATTTAGAAGGAGCAATAGCAGTTAGCGGGCAGGTATCAGCTATTTCTAGGCTTCCTACTAATAACATATTAATTAGGGTCCAATTCCTTGAATCTTAGTCGTGTGATGCCTTCTACTAAGCAAAAAGGATATTAGACAAGATGGAGACTGAATATGGTTCTCAAATTCTATGATGGGAGTCTTCACATTACCGGGATGAGGATTGAGCATCATCATCAAAGGAACGGTCTCTGTCTCTATCAGAGCTCCTACTTCTGGAGCCATAACCGTCAATGCTTCGATTTCTTCCTCGATAATCATCATCCCTGTATCCATCTCTACCATTGCGTTCTTCATAATCTCTTCCGTAAGGATCTCCATTGCGATCATCATCCCTATAATTGTATTCTCTCTCTCTCCCATAACCATTTCTGTCCTCATCCCTGCCTCCATAGCGGCCATCATCGTCATATGCACCAGGCCTATACATCCCACCTGAGGTACTGCGAAACCTATAAAACAACTTCAGATATCATTATCTCAAACTTGAGTTGGGTCCTTTGCAAGTGCCATATTATTACATTCAAATGTGTTCGCCCATCAAGTAGGAATATAGCAAGTAATGACAAGGTGCAACATGTATCACATTACAAACCACATATAGCAAAAAGAAGCATTGCAGGTGATGAACACAACCATAACACAAGAAATATATAACATCACTGACAGTCAAGACAGAAATCTTGAAGCAAAACGAGGCTCAAGTGAAACTTACTTGTCCCTGTTAGCAGCAGCCTTCTGTCTAACTTCAGTTATTCTCTCTTTATCATTCACCAGGACAACAAGAGCCTGAGATTTCCTTCTAACATTGTTACCTTGGTCCCTTCCACTAGAATCAATATATTGGAAACCCGACAATGTCTACAACACAGAACAAGAAAAATATAATTATAATTGATGATTGTACAGCTATAGGTAGAGTTAAGGTATAGGGACCCTACCGAGATTTGATATGAATGTTCCTTTATTTCATCAATGACGCGCTCTGAGCCATTAGCAACCAGGTATTCCAAGAGTAATAAAGACTTGAGACACAAGATAAGAAGTGTTAGTTCTTTTCATCTGATATGAGAATAAATAGCAGTGTACAATAAATAGCAGCGTACATCATGACCAATAACAAGAGCATGTAAAACTATAGAAGGTATTCAAGGTAATCATAAGAAAGCTCTACTTTCAATTTTTTTCCGGCAGATAAAGAAGCATATGGCAAGTGATGAAACAAATCCATACAGAACAAAGCAAACCTTGTAGACGTGCCGCCAGTTCTTTCCAGTGTCGTTAAGCCGCTTCCAAATTATTCCCATGATCATCTGGTACTCATGACTGCATGCAATTTTTTTTCATAGTGAGTTCCAGTAACAGATAAGAAATTCAAAGCATTTCGCAAGAGGATTGGTCAAGCTTACTAATTTCGACTAGCACTTGCTACTTCTGCGAGAAGAGTTCCATGTGGACCCCAGGGTTCATTGCTCGTTGCATCAAGAACCTTAAAGAAAAAGAAAAAGAAAAGGACAAAAACTCTTATGAGTTCTTGAACTAAACACTAATATCAAGTGGAATTGCGCTTCAATGACCAAAACCAATGAGAACACAAACAACCCTAACATCAAAGGACACGGTAGAATCTTTGCAAAGTAATATTCATATAGTTAGCTAGAAAGAGGAAATGAAGTTTAACAGAGGCACAGAGTTGATGAACTTCAAGTACTAGCATGTTACAGTACACCATAAGTAAATATCACTAAGTATAATGCATATACATTTAACACTAGAGACAAAGCTTTACCTTCTGTTCTATTCCTGGAACTTTAAGAACTTTCTTATTGACCCCTCTCTTACTGCAAAACAAACCCACAAATATTAACTTCTTTTATGCAAATAAAACAGTAATTAAGCAAGGCTAAATAGTTAAATTTTCATCTAACATCATAACACCCATTGAGCACATAAGTGCTACCATAAATGAGCTCAGTTTCTTTCAAAAAACGAAGAGTATTTTCAACTACAAACGTGAATATCTCAATCATTTACCAGACAATAAACATTAACCAACCAAAACAAAGACTTACATGTCCCTAACAGTTTGATCAAAGGCTTTCTTCATAATGACCAAAGCTCAATACAGCCAATGAGTGTTACACGCAGAAGCAGTTGTTTGCGCTGTTTAAAGAAACCAAGAAAGGCAAAAGAACATTAGTAAGCAACTACAAATCTTAATATGCTAATTTCAGTATTTAAACTATTGTTGCAAGTCGTTTATTTTAATAGTGAAGAAATGCATGAATTGTAGCCAAATGGAAATACACACATACAAACAGAGATGGAGAGTAAAATCAATATCAAATGAATACCATTTCAACTCGAATAGAAAAAACTAGCCACCGAGTTCAAGCATTGCAAATCAAACTTCAATACAAATCTCAAAAAAATGTAGGAATTTATCAACAAACATAAAACTAGAAGAATACAAATCACCAGAGACTACATATCAAACACGAATCACTAATTTATGAAAACGACTGAAGTCTCATATTAACAGATCACACCAGAAATCCAAAATTGTCATTTCTCACAACTGAAGCAAACAGGAGAATGAAAGATAGGAAATCGCATTACAACAAGATCATACATAGCTGCAATCAAGAGGAATAAGCAAACCCTACACAAATCAGAGCGGAATTCAGGTGACAGGAAGCTGAAAGTGGAAGAAATGGCCAAAAATATCCGAAAGAGAAGAGAAATGAGAGGGAAAGGAAGCGAACCCAGATCCGATTGATCCAAAAAATGAGAGTTTTGATGGAATCCCAGATCTGATTACGACCAAAGTAAATTCGCTTGGCACTGCTGCTCTGTTGGTCAGAGAGGAAAGGAGAGAGAAACGCCAACCTAGAAATAGAAAATTCGTAGTTTTTCTGGAGAGACAGCGAGACCGCAAAGCGCGTAATATGCTCTTAATTTGGTTTTTTTCATTTTTCATTTTTCTAATAATATGTATACATCCATTTTAATTAATTTTAATCCCATTTTTTAATTAATTCTAATCCTAATCCTAATTTATTTGGAATAATTTTTACAAAAAGAAAAAAAAGGTTAAAAACTCAGAACAAGAGGATTTTTTCTACTATTTTTTTTCTGTTGGTAATCATTTGGCGGTGGTGGGTGGTGCTTTTATGTTGATGTTCTATTCTCCTTTTAGTAAAATAAAAAAAATTATATCATTATAATTCCTGAATGTTTCACTTTGATCCTTGTAGTTCTAAAAGTTAGAACATCACTCCCTGTAATTTCTCAAAACTTACAACATAAACCTTGCTTTCTTTCTTTCTTTCTCATGCACTAATTTTGGCATGTCAATAATATCAAGCGAAGGTCAAGATAAATAAAAATTAGATCTTTAAGTAAATATATAAATATGTGTTCTTAATCATTGAACACATGACACGAGACTAGAGCCAGGCCAAAACTAACAATATTCGTATGAGTACCGAAATTTCAAAAGGAAATAATATAAATTAATAAAATACATTTGGAAAGTTTTGTTTAATTTGTCATTAATGTTAGGGACTCAACACATAAAATTTCACATTATTTTGGGAGGTCAATATAAATAAAAATTAGGTTTTTAAGTAAATATATAAAGATTAATTTAAAAAATTTAGAATTTAAAAGACTATATTGAAAGATTTGAAATGTCGTGGGGGTTTTATGTGTTCTTAATCATTGAACACGTGACATGAGACTAAAACCAAGCCAAAACTAACAATATTCGAATGGGTACGGAAAGTGACACAAAATCAAACCCTCGTTACTTTAAAGGTACAACGAGTTAAATACAAACTCATTCACGATATTTTTTTTCAGCATTGAGTTAGTGATTTTTTTCTAAATTTATATAAAGTAAAGTTGATGGGAGGGGAGATGTCACAAGAGTTATTATTAATAAATAGCAATTAAAGTGTAACGACTAAACAACTATATTCATTTTCATTTACATTTAAATATTTAAATAATTATAATAACAATATTTTAATTTTACTATCATTACAATCAATTATCTCTCATCTAGATTATATTGCATATAAAATCTGTACTTGAAAAATTATAATACTCTATTTTTTTAATAATAAAAAAATTGTAAGAAAATGAAGCTCTCTCTATATATTAGTACAACATTTAAGAAGTCTTACTATTATTATAATTAATTATTTTAAAATGATATTGTATAAATTAAAATTAATAATGTATTATACTAATAATTTATTTTTATTTCTTTAATCCTAACTAAAATAATAATATAGCCGCCTACCAGACTAGTTTATTATAATCACATGAAGGAAAAATATTGGTTATGATGTAGTAATTTGATAAGATATATAATTAATCTGCAATTAGTTTTATTTATTAATCTAATCAATATGGTCAAATGTGATCAACTCAAAAGCTAATCAATCTGATTTTTCTTTTTAAACGAAAAAGTCTTATGGAAGGAAAAGTCTAGTTTCTTGTCAACCACAATTACCATCCCTTAAAACAAGTATAATATGTTTCCTTTCTTTTCCCCATATTTTACTATGATGCCACTACTAACTTAGTACTAATAGAAAATAATAATATTAATCAAAGCACGACGCACAAATAAAATTAGTCTCATTCATCAAATTCAAGAATACTTACGGTTAAGTCCCTAATCATATTAGTTTATATCCATACTTATATTTTACACCATGAATAAATTTTGTAATTATTAAAAGTACTTTGTACCCAAAATTAAAATCTTCAATTTAAATTCTATAATTCCATTAAATTACAAAATATATATTTTTTAATATTTTTTCTTCTTCTGGAGGAAGAGATTTGTCTGGTTGTCTTTCAAAATATAATTTGTCTTCGCCTAAAAATCCAGGATTTCGAAAGGAAAGACGATCCAACTTCCAAGTTGTTGTTGGTTGCCCCAATTTTAATCTAGGTAGCTACTTGCCCCAACCACTTGAAACTGATTGATTGAAACTTATTCAGCTCACTTCTCCAGTTTCTATAATTATATACTATAACTATTGAAAGCTAATCCTTATCCATGCGGGACAAATTAGATGTTATAAATTGTAGGGCTAGAGTTCAACCCTATGTCAAACCGACCTGAACCCAAAAAACCAGATAACCCAAAATCTGGACAGACTATTCCCATTCTGATGTATAAACCAACAAGTACTTGAAACATTTGAGAAGTAAAGAGTAGAAACCGAACCCTAACTGAAACCGGCCAAACCAACTTAAGTTTCAAGTATCCAATCATCTCCTTTATTGTATAGTATAGACCAACTTCACGTCTAGACGGCTAATTTGGTTAGACCATGTCAAGGATTTTTATATCTAAAGCCTATTAAACAGGCTGTTGTCCAACTTAATACAGCTGCACAAAACATGTATGATGCAGAAAAACATTACTATTATACATACAACAATCAGATTTTTTTTTTACCAATCCCCTTTCAATATCCAAAGACAATGGTTAGACAGAAATCGTAAGTTGAATGACTCGAACTTAAAACTGATTAGTCATACTTTTATATCATATGGTAGCTCAATAGCATTGGTAGGAACAATTGATTCCAGTACATGTATTAACCAAAATGGTTTGGCCAATATGTTATCACATCCACAGAGTATGAATAAATTATAGAATCAAGACCATAACGGCTTTGGTAACTACTGAATTGATTCATCCTAGAAAGGTGACTGCAAGTTTCTGGGACATTTGAACTTAACAAGGTAAGAAACAAAATTATGCATACAACTTCCCGATTTTAAAGGCATCTCAACAGACCAAAACAATTATCATACACCAGACAGTTTATCCAAAGGAAAGCTTGTCGAACCCTTAACTTGGGGTATCCTTACCCTCACTTTCACCTCGATATACCGTCTCTAAGCATTCTTTAGCCCTGTGAACCTTCGACTGGATGTAAAAGCTTCCACTCTTGGCATTCCTCTCAAACAATGTGTCGTACCTCTGCATGCATGATATGAATGTTTCATGATCCCTAGCCAAGCATCCAAATAAATAAATAAACTTAAAACTGAAAGTACCAACCTTTAAGACCTCCTCCCAAGCAGTGTCTTCAGTTACACCAAGAATCTGACGAGCCTCTTGCTCTGTCATTACTTTGCTTCCTTTACGCATTGTATTTTGAATCGTCTCTTGGGCAACACCAGATTTTGAAGCATCTGCGTTAAACCAAGCATCAAGAAATCAGACCATGAGGCATTTATGGCAATTGCACTGACTGTGGTTCCAAAAACTGCATCATCAGTTCAAGATATTCCACCAAAAAGGCATGCAAAAACGAAAACATTGGTACGAAACAAAAGTAAGAACACTTCCCCTCCTTTGGGTTGTAAGTTATGCAACACTGAAAGGTGGATACTTCTATAAACAAGGAAACCACAACACAATGCAAAAAAGCAAAAGCTTCCTATTGTAGGGCAGGATCATTTTTCTACTTTTCAGGAAACATTTTAATTCCCGAACTACACAAATTCCACTGCTTATCCAAATCGTACTTCATTTCCTACTGGACTGCTTCCTCTCCTATTCCATCCGACATCCCCTTGAAAGCCATCGTTCCTTAGTAAAATCTGAGAATTGGGTAAGTCCACATTAAGTTGAGGATTCACGTAAGTCTTACTGGTGGTTTTCAGAGTTGAATAGGCAATAGATGACTTTTCAAAGGAAGGCATGGGGTTCTCAAGCTACATGAACATCTTTCTGTGAAAAAAATTATGCGATAGAATTGCTTCATAAACATCACTGTGGAAGCAAACTTTCATGGCTTTTATAGGGGTCTGTATTTCATAGTGAAAAGGCATAGAAGGCTTTAAGCAAATCTTTAAAAAATTAGAAGTTTCAGATGCTTTTGAAGTGCTCAGCGGACAGTGCTAAGAAGATGATAGAAAGGCGATTGCATTTAGTACAGCAAAGGAGTCTGATCTCAAAACCAGGCTTCTTTGGAAAGGAGTATTGCAGTACCTAAGCATGCCAACGACTTTGCAAGTCTAACAAAACCCACAGAACACAGAAGACTGATGACTATGTAGAAGGAGCAAACCAACACAGCACTAGGAATCACCCAAAATGCTCCACCAATATCTTCCTAGCCAAGAAAGCTGCAACTAATTGCTACTTTGTTACAAAATGTAAAGATTAAGATGTGTTGCTCTTTAAGGTGACAATGACAGTTCATTCACGGGATTCACTATTTCTTTTCCATACATGGTCCAATATCCTTCTTCATAAAAGGAAGTACAGTGGTGTATCAAACTATGTAGCAATAATGTTTACACTAGCCATCAACCTAAAATGATCCCCCACATAAGTTGGTGAATTCACCATATTGTTGCCATCTTTGTAAGGGGAAAATGGATCTCTCTTTCCCAGAAGAACTATATTGTTGATCTTTTGAAGGAGACTCCCTAGTCCCTCCCTTCTGAGACTCGACATATCAGTATACGTTAAGTCTTATTAGTGGCATTGTTCTATGGTGTTAATGGCATTAGTTCCACTAGATTTTCCCTTAAGTGTAGCCATGTAAAAATGTAAACAAATTACAAGATTTCTTTTATAGGAAAAAAAACACTAACTTGCAAGTGCTTGTCGGTATGCCTGAATAAAAGCCCTGCCCAATATGGTAGAGCCCATCACAATTAAGTTGGCAAGAATTCTCCCTGCCTATAGGAACAAGATATAAAACAATGATGTCAGACACAGAAAAGTTAACAGTAACAATTCCTCCCATGAAATTCTCTCCATGGAAATATCTTATCATGTAAATACTGTTAGTTAACATTGCAGGAAAGGAAGTAGTAGTAAGACTAGCATCGGAAGTAGGAAATCCACACATAGAGGCAATATGCACCAACCACAAATTTGATAGAGCAAAATGTCAATAGAACAAAACGATTCCCCAAAATGGCAACATGCCTGCAAAGGCCTAATCTGATTGACATAATAACACATATCTATGCACAAAAGACTTCAACTTCCATTAATCATGCAATCCCTAACACAAAGTTTCATAATTTAAGCAGAAGATTACAGCTTCATCTTGTAAAAATTGACTATTGTACAGGGAGAACATGAGCTCAAAACAGAAAAGAAAGAATGAGCAAGCAACTTTTACAGCAGGCAAAGCACTTATAGGCACAGCAGCTCTGTTTCCAGCCACCTAAACTCTCCCATATCGAAAGACAGCTTAACTGCCTTTAGCGCAAAATTCAAATTGTTTGAACATGAATCCATTTCTAGAAATACCATTTGCACACAACTTCTACCTCTCA
Organism: Viola pubescens var. scabriuscula; assembly: GCA_002752925.1. NCBI lineage: Eukaryota > Viridiplantae > Streptophyta > Magnoliopsida > Malpighiales > Violaceae > Viola > Viola pubescens. The sequence goes on from NBIL01142182.1 coordinate 12,300, forward strand.
AATGATTCCAACAAATTCCATTTACGAACTCCATGACACCCCACCATCGAAACCTAGCTAATTTCCCCTAATTTCTAACCTAAACAAAGAAAGATTCCATTTTGTGCATTCCGCTACATGAAATACAATAGAGATGAAACAGAATGAGCAGAGCAGATGAAAGACATAGCACGTACCATGGCTGAATAGAATCTAATAAATCTTCTTCTCAGGTCCTTCTGTCTTGAATATACCGTATTGCGTGGCGATTGAGGGTCCGCGTCGGCGAATGCGACTGTGCTCGGAATAAACGGAGAAGAAGGTTGGTAATCGATGAAGAAGATGGACGAGGAGAATGGGCTTCTAGGGCTTTCCTATAATTAAGAATGGCTAAAAGGAAGGGAACTCGTTTCTTTCTGGCCCAAAATAAATGGAGAGAAAAGTTTGTTTATGCCACCAATGTATACAATTTTATCACTAATCTTTTCATTATTAACATTTTAAAGTACTGTATTAATGGTTATGTTAGGAATAATTTAAGAACCAAATTTAATAAATATCAAAAAAGAAATTATTTGGACCAATTTTGAGGCCCGTTTTTGTGGCCCAATTTAATAACTTTTGAGGCCCGTTTTTGTGGACTGTTGGGCTTTTCTGTTGGGCGTCTGATCAAACGAATTAGATGACAATTTCTAAGCCCAAATCTTCTCACTTGACAATTTTTTGGGCTTTTCTAGTTTTTTCCCTCTATTTTAAAACACAAAACAAAAAATGGTTTTTATAATTATGATTCTTCTTTCATAAATTATTCACTTAAAAGAATAAATTAAAAATAAAAAATTATTTTACCAAACACGTACAGAAAACTAGAAACAAAAACGATAATCAACAACATTTTTTAGAGACTTTATTTTATTTTATTTATTTGTTTCTTTTATTAAAAAATTATTTCCCTAAAAAATATGGCTAATTTTTTCTATAGATCGAAGTAAAACTCAAATTAGGGACTATATATTGGTATTTATTAAGGGTGATAAAATGGACATTTGGACGTCCATGGATAAAATTCAATTAGACCCAGAAATAACCATGACAGACTAGACTCAATCCGTTTAAAAAACGGATAGACCAAACCCAACCATATAAAATAGCCGAGTCTGGACGGGTTTTATCCAAATAATTTTTTTCAAATTCCTTTTATAAAAAAAAGTGCTACCAACGATGATTATTTAGTATTCTATTTTATCTACTCTGCCAAGAAAATCAATAATGAGTATTCTATTTTAACATCTCCCTAGAGTTTTGTTATCTAATTCAGCCCTCAAGCTTAAAACTCTTCCC
>NBIL01142189.1:0-20516 GCA_002752925.1 Viola pubescens var. scabriuscula
AAATAAGGAAATAAAAATTGAGTGAAAAAAAAAAGTAATAATCCGGTGGCCAATGGCAGCGCGCCACGCGTGCGCTGCCATTGGACCACCTCATTATTTATTTATTTTTTTTAAATAAACTGACTGTTAGAATAACACCGGTACCAAAATTTGGTACCGGCTCTCTCCTACTGGACATTTGGTCCCCTAATAATCCATTGCTGTACCACTTAACATCGGATTTTTCATTTTTGCTCCTTTGCTGCTGATGGTCTAAGGAGCTTTGCACGTTGGAAAACTATCTTGTTAAATTTATTTGTTTTATTGATATTAAAATAAAAAAAATATAAAATATAAAAGCTACAAGAATAATGACATTCATATCCGTCCCGAAACCATTTAGTTTCTTAATGTTTTTTATGTGTATCTATTTGGCCATACTATTACCATTCAGTATTGACTACTTTTCTGTTCAATCCTACATGACCGAGCAGTGATGGATTTGTTGAACTAAACTTTGCAAACCCAATTGATAATACATGTATAAAAGAAGAAAAAATCATTCTTATCGAGAAATAGACGCATCAGTACCTATAATTTTGAGTTTAATCAACAATTCTTTTTTTCCATAACGAAGAACCCGAATATAAAAATAAACATGAGGTTTCATATTATAGCATGTCGTAAAAGATGGGTTGACGCACCCCAAGGTTCCTACTCTTATTATTTTTATTTTAGTGAGTCTCTAACGTCCGTTTTTTTTCGATTCGCTCCCACACGTTATACACGTTAGTCACCCGGAATCCCTGCTGTCAGAACGGTGACAAACGGCCGTTAATTTCGATTAATTTAATATTAAAACTGAAAAAGTAGTCTGAACGCGGGACCCACTAAAATAAAAATAATAAGAGTTGGGACCCCGGGATGCGCCAACCCATTAAATTAGTATCAAATTAGTGCCAATCCTATTTAACAATATAGAATTTTGAAAATTTTAAGGGTGACTGAGTGACCCCATTGACACTGTAGATTTACTAGCATCATTTTTATTTCAACACAATTTATTTTTCATATTTTATAATAATTATTCTTAATGGAAAAACAATGTTGTTGAATTATGAATGATTATTTATGACGCTCATCAATCCATATTATTTATGGTATCAAATGGATCACTCGATCACATAAAATTTAACGAAATGGTGCCATGATAAAAGTATAGTGGAGGTGGTGCCATGGTGGTATGTGCAGGGGATGATAAAAGTGTGAGGGAGATGTTAGATACAGACGAGATTAAACTAAAATATTTCGTAGGCTCCAATGAAATGTTATCTAACGAAAGAGCCTGCTGTGTTTTCAAAGAGACGCTCGGATGGTGCGATGAGATTCCACTTCAAGTATGCCGAGCTGGGCATGGGCTACAATCTAGATGGACCAAAAGTATGGAATTGATGGGCCTTTTGATGCACAAAATGCAGTCTGGAGAGTTGAGAGCACTTAGCAAAAACTGAAGAGTCACCGACAGAGTTTTTTTTGTCATTTCGTGAGTAACGCATGAGGTGAATAGTTTATTATTTATTTATTATTTTACTCCTTTTGTAATTGTCTTGGCGTAGTTGTAATAACGTGAACACTATTTGAACATTCACCAACCCCATCATCAATTATTTTTTTTGTTCTTTAACTTTAACATTAAGCAAAATTTAAATAAAATAAAAATATTTATTTACAATTTATTTATTTATTTATTTAGAAAATATTTTCACTATTTTTTAAAAAAAAATTTAGTGGAGTAAACTCTCTCATATTTGTTACAATTTTTTTTTAAAATTTACATAATTTTTTGAATTATTTTACCATATCTAACTCTTTAGTAATCACTTAATGCTAATCTAATTTTACTCATAATTATTTATGATGTAACCATCCCATATGTTTGGACTTTACATATTATATATATATACCTGAAGAAAAAGAATCTTACCGTCCAGTCCGTCCATAAGAAAGTAAACATGATAAGTGATACTAGTATATACGAGTATGTATTTAGGAAAGAAAAAGAAAAAGTAGTGTATGCGTAAAGTTTCTTCTCGATTCTGGTGGGAAAAAGACGAAGTGACTGCTGGTTTTGCTGTAGATCTACTGATGGAGAAGTTGAGAGAAGTGAAGCACCTGTTGGTGACGGTGTTCCTTTCAAGCTTTGCGACGGTGATTGTGGTTCCGGCGATAACTGACGTCACAATTTTTGCAGTTTGCCCAGATAGTAGTAGTACTACCACTGATGAGCAATATCAGTGCTCCCTCGCCATTTACCTCGTCGGATTCCAGCAAGCAGTACGCGATTTCTTATTCTTCTTCTACGGATATATATACATATATTTTTTATTTTTTTCAGTACATTCGAGTCAGAGTCCATATTAAAAATAATTAAATTTTGGTGCAAATATATGATTTTTTTATTTTATGTTATTCACATATTGTCAATATTGTGCAGATGATAGGGATGGGAACGGTGGTAATGATGCCGGTAATCGGGAATCTATCAGACCAATACGGGAGGAAAGCTTTGCTCACACTTCCACTCACCATCTCCATTATCCCGCTTGGTGCGTTCACTCGTTTCCTTTTTCCATCTTTTTCTTTTCTTTTCTTTTCCATAAGCTCAATTAAAACATATTTTCTTTGAGTTTTATCACTTCTTATATTTTTTTTGCAATCCAAGAGAAATAACATCCGAAAGTCCAAAATTTCCATCAAAATTGTTCGACGCAAATAACTTAAAATCCTCATAATTGTAAATTTATAGTAGGAAAATTTTACAGTGATTTGTTTATAATGCCATTATTTGAGTTCTAAGCACTGTTTTTTGAATTATTTTGAATTATTTTTGAATTATTTTTGTTTTTCCGCAGCTATAATGGCATATAGTAGGACAACCAAGTTCTTTTACGCCTACTATGTTCTCAGGATTCTCACTGCAATGGTATCTGAGGGCAGCATCAGTTGTCTTGCTCTTGCTTATGTGGTAAATACTAAATACCATCTTTATAATAATCTCATCTCTAAACATCCACTTAATTAATCAATAATCATTTTATTATTCACTAATCCTCTTACTTATCAGGCGGAAACCATCCCAGTTGGGCAGAGGACATCAGCATTCGGAATTGTATGTGGCATTACCTCTGCCTCCCATGTCTGCGGAACATTAGCCGCTCGTTTCCTATCCACTGCTTCGACATTTCAGGTATTGAGGTTTCTTTGGTAACTTGTAATATCTCATATGGCCTCGCTCTGAGTTAATGCCGTCGGGTCCTACCAGTTTTTATTTTTATTTTTATTGACCCCAAAAGTATTTTTAATTTAAAATGGTGCTATCAGTTATATCTGTTAGGCATAGAATTTTTTATTGTCAGAAAAATAATTAATAAAAATAAAATCCATTAAATTCTATTATTTTATTATTTTATCTGATAAAATGTATCGCCAATGGGCATATGTTCAAGAAATTTAAAATTTTAAAAATTAAAAATTAAAATAATAGAAAATTTTTCCCATTAATAATGCAAAAACAATGATCAGTAATCCTTTTCCTTTTTCCTCCTCATCATCATCATCTCCTCTGCAACTTTTCCTTTTATTTTTTATATTTTTTTCTCTCCCCCCTGCCTAGCAACACCTCCATCAAAACCTTATGAACCAGCCATGGCCGCCCCACCTCTCAATCATCACCATCATCATCCTCTCAAACACCCCTCGTCCTCCTTCCTGCGTCCACCCACAAATACAATTGGTCACTACCACTCAGACCACCGCCACCCAGGATGCTCTTTGCTTTTTGGTCTAGTGGAACCCCATCCTGTTCCATTTGCTGATGTGCAGGTGCCGACCTCCCTAGACTATTTTGATCTTAAACCATTTTCCATGATATCATGGGAAGCTCGGGTTCAGATTTTGATCTAGATCTACTAAACCATGGAGGAGGAGGTGGTGGTGGCCGGCTGAGAGGGAGGAGAGGTAGGACAGATGAAGAAAGAGGAGGAAGTGATAATGGTGGCAGGGGCATGGAGGGGGCGGAGGAGACAGTGGTGGTGGGACAAGCGTCGATCGGGGTGGTGGGGCAAGCGCCGGTTGGGTGATATTTGTGAAAGATGATGGAGGAGGAGGAGAGAAGGATGACGATGAGGTCACGGTGGTTAGAGGATGAAGGAGATGAGATTGAAAGAGGTGGTGATTTTCTGGGAAGTGGAGGAATAAAATGGATGGTTTATTTTTCTATTTTATTAATTATTTAACAAACAAAAATAATACAGTAGGATTTTTTTTTATTCCAACTTTTTATTTATTCTGTTAACTTAATTTAGATGGGATAATGAAGAAAAAGACGTAAAATAATGAATTTTTTGTCAGAAAAATCTGAACAGGTGGAGCTCAGCAACAGTGCATTTTATTAGATAAAATAATAAAATAATATTGTAAGATTTAACGGACGTTTGTTTTCGTTAATTGTTTTTCTGACGACGCGGACTTAATGTGCCTAACGGATATAACTGATAGGATCATTTTGAAACAAAAATACTTTTGGGGATTAATAAAAATGAAAATAATAATTGGTAGGACCCGAGGGTGTGTTAACCCGTCTCGCTCGTAGCGAGTTGAGAACAACAAGGTTGATCTTTTCTTTGAAATATTGCAGGTTTCTTGCTTTGTGTCAATACTTGCAGTTGTGTACATGAGGATTTTCCTGAAGGAGAGTTTACATTTTCCAGATGGTGAAAAGAATTTGACTCATCCAATCCTGAAACAAGATGGGAATCGAGTGGATGGTGATGCGCCCGTGTTCAAGAAAATTCCAACACCAGGAGATCTTATCAGCTTGCTCAAGAGCAGGTAATAGGGCGTATAATTTACATAAAAGAATCAAGAATATTATGATTTTGCTCTTTTTTCATGGTCTGATATGTGTGACTTTTGGCGATTATGTTGCAGTCCAACATTTTCGCAGGCAGCAGTTGTTGCCTTCTTTTACACTCTCTCACTTAGCGGAGCTCAAGCTTGTGTACTGGTACATCACGTACAACCCTTGTTTACGATAATTCGTGCATTTCGAGCTGAACATCTTATAACTTAGACTCCACAATGAAGTTATACTTGAAGGCTCGATTCCACTTCTCGAAAGACCAGTTCGCTGTTCTGATGCTGCTTATTAGCATAGCAGGAATGATAGCACAGGTATTATACACATATATGCATTACAAAATACCTGCAATTCTTAATTCTAATCCTGTTTCATTAATCTCTCAACTTATTCTGACAGTTGATCTGGTCTTATGAATCTTGCAGCTAATTCTAATGCCGTTATTGGCTCCTTTTATATCAGAAGAAAAACTTCTTTCGATAGGGCTCTTAGTAACCTTCATTCAAGTATGTGCCTCAGTCTCACTTATGTTTTAGAGGAATTGCTTCTATTCTATAAAATTCTGATGGTTTACCTCATGTTTTGCAGAGTTTACTATGCAGTATAGCTTGGTCAGCTTGGGTAATGCTTACTTTTAACTGATCTGCAACCTCTCTTTTTTCCTGCTATATCCAGTTTTAAGACTTTCGCCTTCTGTGAGCAGGTTCCGTACGCCGTCAATGCCTGCTCTCTTTTTGCTACTTTCGTGCTTCCTTGTGTGAGTTATTATCATTAACCTTCATCTTAGTTTGTAGTTAAGAGTTCCCTTTCGTTGAGTGAATTTAACTAACAATTTTTCGGCCGAACGCAGTTGCAAAGCATCGCATCAAAGCAAGTTGGTACCTATGAACAGGTAATGTAGACAATTAGATTCGAACTCAAGATATTACCGCGTTTACTACTAACCAATATCAAAACTTGTACAGGGCAAGGCACAGGGATGCATTTCAGGAATAAGTTCCATTGCTAACATTCTTGCCCCACTAATATTTAGTCCTCTGACAGGTACGTGCGAAAAAACTCGACTCGTAAAGAACGAGTTACTAAGAGAGGTGCATTTGGCGCATACTTTTGGAAATTACGCCTAACTATCTCCTTTTCATGCATATCCAGCTTTGTTCCTGTCCGAGCAAGCACCATTCCATTTTCCAGGCTTCAGTATCTTGTGCATTGGATTCGCAGCGGTACCAACTTTTACCTCAAGCCAAATCATACTAAAACAAAAATGCGTACCATCTGTACTAGTTTTATGAGTACTACGCTGGTTTATTGACATATCCGAATGATATTGTGCAGTTGATTGCGTTCTTTCAAAGCCTTATGATCAGGCCTGTTCCTCCTCCTAGTAGTCGGAAAATCATCACCAACACAGTGGAGGCCTAGCTCCGACCGTTAGAATGTCCTGTTTGATGCAGAAGGAGAAGGCCTGCCTGGCCTAAGAAGAGACAAGCATAAGCTAGGCTATATATCTTCAGTTCTAATTTCTAAGTATATACATGCATAATGCCTGGTGCTTTCTGACAAAAACACCTATTTGGACAATCTGCCAAAATTCTACAGTTCTGTACTCTGTCGCTCATCTGGTCAGAATCAGTGACTTGTGTGTTTGTAGCCAAGTTAAATATGACACATTTTGGGTCAGTAAGTTATGTATACAAACCAAGGAAAACCCAATTCGGGTACTAGTTTAATGACAGATAACATGCTGAAATGCAACATCTTTGTTTCTAGTGTTTCAACTGATAATTGACATAGTATGGTGGTAGTAAATGGTATCTCAACGCTACTGTACATAAACAACCAGGTCATAATTGTACAAAATGAAAAAAACAACTACTCATGAATGAAATGTAACTCGAAAGCTGAAAAAACATTACAAAATTTTAAGAAAATCTGTGAAGAAGCTTGAAATAGTTGAATTTAAAATCCTGCTATGTACAAAGTTACAGTATTACTTAATAGGTCCAAAGATTGCAGCACATGCTAACCTTAAAAGTCATCATGAGTTGAGGCGTCCTCTCCATCTGAGGAAACATCACTGTTGGCATCGAAAGACATTATAAGGTCAAGTATTTCCCTACCAGCAGCAGAGCTCTCTTCATTCCGCTCTGGGCTATTCCTCTGCCTTTGCAGTGAAAATAATTGCAACATCAGGTCCTGTGGTGAAGTTAAACGGTACATCCAGCCTCTAGCCTTTGGTCTCAGCTGAAGACAGAAAGTGTACATCAGTATTATAAGTTGATTCATCATCAAAATTGCCAAGAAAATTATCATCATCCTCATCATAATCATCACCATCATCATTCAAATCATCATTACAATAGCTATCTAATCATCACCACCACCATCGCCATCACTGTCATCACTGTCCTCATCCTCATCGTTATCGTCGTCGTCGTCGTCGTCGTCGTCAGAGGAATCATCATAATCATCGCCGTCATCATCATCATCGTCAAAAGCGTTATCATCACCATCATCATCATCATCAATTATGGTAAACCATTGAATATGACCAGGCATCAGATCCTTTTGCAAACATGTAAGAGCTGAGAAATTAGTTCCTCTGCTGCCTATCACAGCCTGTAGCATGGATATTGTAGCACTACTACATTCATTTAATCTCAATAAAAGTGCCATGTTTTTTTTCTTCTTTGGGTATTACAAGGATTTGAAGTCTGAAGTCATAACCTAAAGTGCAATTGGTGCCCCACCCCCCTATCCTAGTGGGGACATAAAAACCATATTGTCCAAAGACTGTAAAGTCAAACTATGTAACTGGTAAAATTTAAACCATGTACCTCCCATTTATTTGCCTAACACAAAACTGGAAATGTAATAACAAGCAGAAACAGCATAAATGAATTATTCATTGGCCTTTGGAGTCACCTTGGACGAACAATTTACTAGCAGATAAGCTCTGGGAAAAGATAAATGGATAAAAGACTATTCAAATGAACGTCTACACTCATGTACATGGTTCGAAACCAAAATTGAATTTGTCAACATGCATAAGGATTTTTTTCTCCAAAATTATTACTCTAATATCATGGGTACAGACTATTATAACTTAACTTCGCATCATTAAAAACTCAGAACCATCAAGTCAGGTGCAAATTATAAAATGAAATGGCATCAATATAATAACAAGCATACCTTTCCAATGTTTGTAGGTAGTGTAGCTCTCTCATTGGCCTTTGGAGTCCATATCTTTATATCAGGGTCAATTCCACTGCTAGCAAGCACTGGGGTATGAGGATGAGACTCAATACAGTTTACCACATCCTTATCTGCTTCCATGACACGAATAAGCTCCCCATCCTTTTTGTTCCAAATAAATATCCTACCACAGTCAGATCCGCTCACCACATATTCGCAACTTGGCCCAAAAAAGTTCACGCCCTTCACAGTTTTAGAATTGACATGGCCCTTGTATACTTGGGGATCAGGTTTTCCATTGACATCCATAGTTGACGAGCCAAGATCTATGTCACTTGCATCGCTACCCGTAGAAACCAGGGAGGGCAGAGCGGGATTAGGTCCCAATCCCATATTTTGTGTGAAAAGATAAACAAACTCATCATTGTATGTGGCTAGAAGCTCACTCTGGTCTGAGAATGCCAAGCCAGTTATGCCAACATTCTCATCACCAATCAAATGAGAAGGGCAAAAGTAATCTGCAGGTTGTCCATAATCAGTTGACGCCTCCCAGTTATGCTTGCGAATATCATAAAGTCGGGCATATGCATCTGACCCTGCAACTGCAAAGAGATTTGGGTTCCTTGGATCAATTGCAATGGCATTTAGATTGACAACTTGGGCGTGAGAGCCTGGCATGTATCTCCCCATACTGTCAATTAGCTGACAAGTGAACAGTTCTGTAGCAGTCCCAGTCCTCAGATCAAACTGGAAAAGACAGTATTACGCACTTGTATATTCAAAATTCAGCACAAATGACAAGATAAAATGCAACAACTATGTGCAATAAATTATAATAACAACAATTAGGAAGGACAATCATGATGTGACTCACGTGTTGAACCAATCCATCCTCGCCACAAGTATAAAATATATGAGGAGTTCCGGGCTCAACAGCCAACTTATGAACTCGTCCTTGATGTTTTGCCAACATTGTAGTCTCCACTTTTCCCCCATCAAAAATTCGTGCATGCCGAACCTAAAATGACAAGAAAAACTTAATACCAAGCTGGATTTATACCATCTCCAACCAATGACAGTTAAAACAAAGGATGCGGCATAAGATGGTGTTTATACCTGACCGTCGGCAGCACAAGTAACAATGCTTCGATCATCAGAATAAGGCATTATCTTGGCTTGAAAAACATTGTTATTGTGACCAGAGTGGAAAGAAAGCTTCACTTGCCCAGTTTCCCAATTCCAAAGTATGACACGTCGGTCATCAGACCCTGACACTAAAATGTCACCATCGGCATTGAAGCTCACTGTGTTCACACAACCACGATGCTTCTCAAGCTTCTTATAGATATCCAATCGAAGCACAAGATCCTAAAGACAGAAACAAATAAAGCCACGCCAAACCAAGCACAGCCTTAGAGCTAGCTATCAAAAGGTGCGATCAATAGTAATAATATGTTGAAAGTGAGATTAAGGATAGCAAACCTTGGAAGCACCGAGACGGTGAGCGAAATTTCGGGTGGAGAGCTCGCCGACTTCCCGCTGCCAAACGCTGACGACTGCCTGGTCGAGGCTGGTTCTCGCCTTTTTTCTCATATCCAGGAATTTGATAGTAAATCAGATTAAAATCAGGATTGAGGATGGAATTAATAATAGTTGTACAATCCTCTCGCTCGCTCTCTCTGTCTCTGGATTAAATTAACGGCCTCCCGTGATAAAAACGCAGTTCATTCTCTACTTTTATAGTCGTCCCTATTAGTCTCGGGAAAAAAATAAATCAGAAAATGTTTTCTTTTTCCCTTTTTCCACTATTATCAGCCTTTAAAATAAATAAATAAATAAATAAATAAATAAATAATTTCAGCTGAATTTTATGCGGTATTTCATGCATTTAATGCATTTCAATTTTATATTTCTAATTATTTATTTATTTTTCTCTTAACAAAGAAAAAAAGGGTAAATAAATGGAGTTAATAATACCCATAAGTATATACATGAACTTTGTATGTCACTTCTGTCTGTCTGCATATGGATTGGAGTTATATGTAACGGGCTGGGAAACTAAGTAAAATCCCATATTTGATCGTATTTATCAGTCGTACAACCAAACAGAAGCAGACAAAAGAGATCGTTCAGGTCGTGGAGACGAGACGGTGACACCTGCTTTCTTATTTATGAACGTTTTCATTAATAACTACCACGGACCCATCTGTCCTAAACCACTCCCTCCCAATCTTTGAAGACACTGGGCCAGAGCCCAACCGGCGGCCCATCTAGCCACTTCAAACCATAATTCAGCAAACATCCCCAGATTCAGCTCCATCCACTGTTTGCTTCTCTGCACTAAAAAAGATGGATGTTATTCCATTAGCTTTACAGCTTTATTTTGACCATGTCCAAGTTAAAGAATCTGACATTTCATCAGACTGGATTGGCAAATTAATCAGGCAGCTGTACTTCTACAATCGCTTAACTCACAGCTCTCTGTTTCCAATCCTGGATTTCCTGTTTGTATTTCTTTCATTCTGTCTGTCGAGTGATGAGTGATAGCGGTTAGATGCACCGAATCCATTTGAACATCCTTACTCTAAGTGGCATCCTGCGTCTGGATGTGAATGCAAATGAACGAAAGCTGATTGGTGCGTGCATATAGCCTGCATGTACGTAACAACAGTCATAAATGAGTCTAATCAACCTGGCTGATTGCGAAGAGATGCATCACATCCTCACTCTAAGTGGCATCCTCCGTTGGGATGTGGATGGAACTTAACAGAAGCTGGTTTGTGTGCAAAGCAACAGTCACAAATAGGACTAATCAACCCGACTATATGCTGCATGTTTTTTGATATTACTCTTTTCCATTAGCAGTCTCACGGCTGCTGCATCATCCCATTGCCCTACTTCAATGTACATGTTGTGAAGCAGGACAAACGGGGCAGAGCTCTCTGGCTCAAGTCTTACCAGTGCGTCAGCTGCAACTCGGGCTATCTCTACATTATTATGCACTTTAGAAGCACTCAACAATGCACCCCAAGCGGCCTTGTCTGGCTCCAATGGCATGCTATTGATCAATTCCAGGGCCTCCTCAAGCTGCCCGTGTTGACCTACAATGTGTATCAAAGAGGCATAGTGCTCAACCCTTGGTACGATGTTATATTCACTGACCATAGATCTAAATATCCTACGACCTTCTTCAAGTAATCCTGAGTGAGCACAGGCATTCAAAACTGAAATAAATGTTATATGAGTGGGTTGCACTTCAAAAAATTTCATCAGTTTAAAGAGTTGAAGAGCCTCTGAAGCATAACCATGAGTTGCATATCCCCCAATCATTGCATTCCAAGAGATTACTTCTCTACACTGCTTTATCTCGTTAAAAATGCTCCGTGCCTCCAGTATAGCCCCACATCTTGAATACATAGTAATAAGAGCATTATTTACAGGCACATCTGGTACAACCATCTTAGTGACCAGCTGATGAATCTGCATACCAAGATGCAGATCCACGATCCCAGTTGACACACTAAGAACAGAGGAAAAAGTATGTCGATCAGGTTTCTCTCCTTCAATTTGCATCTGAATGAAGACTTTAATTGCTTGGTTATAATCCTCATTCTGTTCATACCCAACTATCAACGAATTCCAAGAAACCAAGTTCCTTTGGGGCATCTTCTCAAAGAATTCGCGAGCAAGTCCCAAACTACCCACCTGGGCATATCCTGAAACCATAGAGTTCCATGTAAGTACATCAGCATCTGGAATTTCGTGGAAGAGAATCGAGGCCTTTTCCATATCTGAAAAATGAACGTAGCCACTAATCATGGTATTCCAGGAAATAGTGTCGCGGTCAGTCATCTGGTCAAAAAGTGCCCTGGCAGAAATAATATCTCCTGCTTTCACATAACACATTATCATAGTATTCCACGACACCAAATTTCTCTCGAATCTCCCTCTCTTTTCTTTTCCTTGGTTTTTACAGAAAGGGGTTTGATCGAAAAGCTTTCGAGCTTCACCAACCATTCCTCTCTGACCATACCCTGCAATTAGAGTATTATAAGCATGGACCAAATCCTCTTTCCCACCATCTTGATTTCCATACTCAAGCAGAACTCTTGCAGCTTCATCCAATTTCTCATTCTGAATAAGTCCAGAGACTAGCGCGCTAAGAGATGACTCATCCCTCTCTGGCATTCTTTCAAAATATTCAATGGCACTCGTAACATCACCATTCTGCAGAAACCCAGTAACTACAGCATTCCAAGACACGGCATTTCTCTCCTTCATTTGATTGAAAAGCAACAAAGCCTCATCCATCCTCCCGTTCTTAGCATACCCACTAATCATGGTATTCCAGGAAACGCAATCCCTTTCCGGCATTCTATCAAACAGGTACCTCCCTTCTTCTAAAAATCTATTCCCACGACACAACGTATACCCAGAAATCATCAGATTCCACGACACCACATCTCTCTGGGACATTTTGTCAAACAGTTCGCGTGCCTTGGCTATCTCTCTCCGTCTTACATATCCACTGATCATAATATTCCATGACACAGTGCTTCTGTGCTGCATTATACTGAACAAAACTCTAGCTTCGTCAATCCGACCCGTACGAATCAGATGAGAGATCTTTTTGTTCATTGAATATACTTCTAGTTGGTGCTGGTGAGAACTACTTGGTCTTGCAGTTGTTGAGGCCAAGCATCGAACAAGCTGTTGGCGATAAAGAAGACTCCTTGCACATTTCGTCAAAACTGCAGCGTTTAGCTTGCTGATCATCCTTCGACCTACCTGAGAGAAATGAGTGAATTGAGGCATTCATTTACGCGGTTAAAGATCAAGCCCGAAAAAAAAAATTCAGTTCAGTTTCCAATATATATAAAGTTCATGGTCGGGAAACAAGTCAGTTGACCCATAAAGTTAAACGGCGTCGTTGGAATAACCTGTGATTTCTGATAAGGGTGGAGAAGGAGAGCTAGATCCGTTATCTAATTAGAAACGGGGGGCCCATGAACACGCACGCGCCGTGGAGCATCCACAAGCAACTGTTACCGTTTCTTTCTCAGCCACCGTGGGCGGCGGAGTTGATTTTACCTAGTAAACATAGATTTAGATGCGTGGCTTTGGGCAAGCAAGCGGAGCGCTTCATTTCCTCGCTAGTCACCGCCACTACCTCTACAGATCTGTCAGCCGCTGATCGTCTGATTAAGAAGTTCGTGGCCTCGTCACCAAAATCAACAGCTCTTGATGCACTCTCTCATCTCCTGTCTTCTCACCCCACTTGCCCTCCTCGCCTTTCCTCCCTCGCGCTCCCGGTAATATGTTAGGTTTCCCTTTTATTTCTTTTGGTGATATCTTTTTTGTGTGCTCGGTTGTTGACGAAAAGATTTGTGTGTTTATATTTGCAGCTGTATGAAAAGATTAGTGAAGCATCGTGGTTTGAGTGGAATCCGAAGCTGGTTGCAAATGTTGCCGCCTCGCTAGATGAACAAGGATGCCACATTGAATCAGAAAAGCTAGTGTCTGAATCTGTTTCAAGATTGCAGTCCAAGGAGCGAGACCTTGCTGTTTTTTATTGCAATTTGGTTGAGTCTCATGCCAAGTACAATTCGGGTCGCAGTTTCGATCATTGTTACGCTTGTTTGAATCAGCTTGTTTGTGATTCCAACTCCGTTTATGTGAAAAAACAAGGTTATAAATCTATGATCAGTGGGCTGTGTGAAATGGGGAGACCTGAGGAAGCTGAGGTTTTGATTGAGGAGATGAGAGGGAAAGGGATCAAGCCATCATTGTTTGAATATAGATGTGTTTTACATGGGTATGGGACATTGGGTTTGTTTGGAGATATGATCAGGATTGTTGATCGAATGGAAAGTGAAAGGTTTGAAGTGGATACAGTTTGTTCGAATATGATTCTTGCATCATATGGAGCTCATAACGCACTACCTGACATGGTTTTGTGGCTTCGAAAGATGAAGGATTTAGGAACTCCATTGTCTTTGAGGACTTGTAATTCAGTCTTGAATTCTTGTCCAACAATTATGTCCCTGATGCAAGGCTCGAATAATGCCTATCCGATTTCGGTGGAGGAGTTGATGAAGGTTCTGGACGGGGATGAGGCAATGCTGGTAAAGGAATTGCTTGGTTCGTCGGTTCTGAGTCAGGCAATGAAGTGGGAAGCGTCAGAGGGGAAGCTGGATTTGCATGGGATGCACTTGGGTTCGGCGTATTTGATGTTGTTGCAGTGGATGGAGGAGATGAGAAACAGGTTGTTTAATGGGAAGGATGTGATACCAGCAGAGATAACCGTGGTTTGTGGGTCTGGAAAACATAGCAATGTTAGAGGGGAATCCCCTATAAAATCCATGGTCAAGGATATTATGTTTCGCACAAGAAGTCCAATGAGAATTGACAGGAAGAATGTAGGTTGCTTTGTAGGTAAAGGTAAAGTTGTTAAAGAATGGTTATGTTAGTTGACACGAAAGACAGTATGTTGCAGTTTTGGATATTTGGTGATGTCATGAAAATTTTAAAGTATTTCAATTTCAAAGCCAGTATGTCTGTCTATTATCATTCAGTGGTACCAATTTGCGCATTAGAATGCTCTTATATTAGCCAAATCCAAAATGCATCAGGATTACGCCATTAAACGCTTTTATCTACAAATGTACACCATTACATTAAAAGAATGGGTGGAGTCAACAAGGGACAAGAATTCCTTTGAGGTAGCAAAAAACCATCATCAATGGTAAAGGCAAACATGTGAGTTGCCCGAGTCGAATTCTTCAACATCCTCCGCTACGATCATGTAAAGGATATGGTTTTAGTCCAGTTTCAATAAGATGAATTTTGTAGAAACTCCTAAAACCAAGGCATCCACCATATGTACATCTTCCCGAGATTCTTGTGCGCCACTGCTTCTGCAATCAAGCGGCGAGCCTGACCTTCTACAGCAAGAGGCAAAGATGGTGCTGCCCCAACGCCGACAACCACTCCTTGCAGTCTTGCTTCAATGTTGTTAATGGCACGCTGCAATACACCACAGTTAGGTTTGACAACTACTAATATTGGTATTAAGTACAAATCTTACAACGATGACCAAGGTGAAAACAGTGAGGAAGACTAAAACCTGTCCATGAGGGTTCTGAACTTCTACCCCGCTGGATTTGTGAGATTTTGTCCACTCAACAAGAGGATCATGAATGAAAGTTTCGAGAACACTCATCAGCGTTTCTCTGTGTGTTCTCAGAACTGAAAGTGTGATTTCACAGACACGCAAGAAGATGCCCTCATAGCCAGTTATTCCCAAGCCATCTATCATATTCTGCAAGATGGGTAGAGCAGTAACATGAGATAAGAAAACCAGTTCCAGGAAACTCACGCGCCAAGAAGTAATCCAAAACTATCAAGTGTTAAAGACTACCCATGGACATTGCGTAAACAAACATCGAGAAAAAGGAAACTCTTTTACAGACTATGATCTAGCAATACATTGTTGTTCTGCAGGAACTTAACAAAACAAGAACAATAACACCACAAAAATCCTTGTTTACCTGGGTTAATCTGAATGGGACCAACTCGGGCTTCTCCAATTGCAAGCCTTTATCAAACAGGCAACTAAAATCAACGTGAACACAATCACCTGTGGTAGAGTCAAATAGAATGTTTTCACCATGCCGATCCCCTAGGCCCACGATATGCCCAACCATTGACCAAACTGCAGTAGTGTGAGCATAAGCAACCCGAGCCCTAAACCAAGCAGCTGGCTCAGAAAAGGTGGTCACAAACCATTTATGGAAAACTGGAGGGAACATTGGAAGAATCTTGTTCTTCAGCATCTCATCTTCTGGAATTTTACCTTGGCACTGATCATAGATCCGCTTAATTTGAGGGTTCGTCTTATTCCTATCAAATTTCCCACTGGTTATATATATATCCTGGAGTATATGCCGTAGTCCACGAGTATGGGGCACCCACTCCACCATACCACAATCTTCGGTCAGAGGGATCACTGCAAAAGTACGAATGTAAAGTTTCCTTCGACGGCTTTCAGGATATTTGGATAACAAACGGTTTATCATTGCTGTAAACTCCATCATACGAGCATCTTTTCTAAGGTCATCCTTGGGTTTGCACAGAAATGGTCGCTCAATACCATCACTACCCAATAGAACAATCTGAAGATACAAAAACAGGTTAGCAGTTGTTAGAAAAATGATACTGATTCCTGAACATGCTAGTTAAACTAAAAAATGATACTGAACAAGCAAAGAGAGAATATCTACTTAAGTTCTTTGCATACTTTTTTTGGTCTTTGAAGAGAAGAAAGAATCTCAGCCTCATCTGCAATGCCTGAAATTGTTGGGAGGTCCGTAGCAGAAAAGATAACAGATGAAAGTGAGTCAGTGACATCATAGGTTGGTAAGCTAACAGTAAGAGATTGCTGAATTGGCATGATAATTCCTAATGGCATCATCCTTTTCAAGGCACTGAATTCAGTTGAGATGTTAATTGTCTTTGCTTTTGACTGGCCTGGATGGAAGCACAACTTGATCAAATGGTCAACCAAGCTAGGAAACTGAACAAACAAATTGCTGCCACTGTTCTCCTGGCTGAACCCCTTCTTAGCCTCTTGTATTATAGCTGCAGCAGCTTCCCGCCTTGAAGGGACTGTAGATTTTGAAACAGCTGCCATAATCCAAAGAGCTTGTTGTGGGTACTGCCGGAGAACAGAGGTGATGATGCGTTTAACCACTCTAACAACGTCTTCGTTCTGGTGGCAGATTCTAGAAACTAATTGAGGCAACACCGTTAACCACTGATACGTTGGTAGATCCTTCAGACAGCCTCTCATAATACCCAAACCCTGCCAAAATAGCATTAATGTACAATAAGACACAGGAAGTAGAACGCAATTAATAGAAATAAAGTAATGATATGCTATTCATTCTTCTCTCTTTCAAAGCACTTAATGTTCTGATTATACCTTCACATGAACTTTTTTCAATTCCTCATTGGATGACAAGCCAGATCTCTGATAAACGCTTCCAAAGTCAAACCACAAGGTTAGCAATCTTGGAAGAGCTTGAAAGAGATTCTTGTGGCCCCTGTGAAGCCCCTTAGCGTAAAATAGTAGTACATCAGGTACATAATACCACCACCTCTTCTCCGTGTTTGTAGGTGAAATAGTATTAGAAGCCAATGGCACTACCCTAGAACCAGGTTCAGAATTATCTTCCTGACGTTTCCGGGCATCCACAAGTACCTCATCACAATATTTAGCCAAATAGAAGAATCCCTTCTCCCACATAGGCTGCAGCTCCCTCACCCTCGAATAAAGAGTTATGACATCCTCCTTCTGCTTCTGACCTGTGTAATGTATCCATCTAGAGTACAAAAGGAGAGTCTTTGCAATATCTAGATTCTCACTCAAATTTTGTGTCTCAGAAAGTAAAGGTTGGGGGTTTAGTGGAACCAAGGAAAGGCTAGTAATTGAAGATCTAGCTGCCGAGCCTACAACTTTCTCGGGCATGTGCAATAAAGTTTGTTGCAACTCTGAAATTGCACCATCTGAACGTCTTGTACTCCAAAGAAGCTTTGCCTTTTCCATGTGAACATTTGATGCACCTGAAGCCTGGGCTTCAAGAATGGCTCGGTTTGCTGTCTCATAATGACCAGACAAGCGACAGAGCTTTGCATACTGGAGCCAGCAGTTCCCAACTTGAGCACTGAGACCACTGGCACCAAATACCAGTCTTCGGAACGCCAAAAGAGGCTCCCTTGCCCAGAGTGACGGTTGTGTAAATCTGAGACGACTTTCCCAGTTCTCCACCAATTTAGTGAATCCCATATCACCAAGATGAAACTTTTTGTCCAAGAAAGAGTCATCCACAAGAAGAGCATGGAAGTCCTCCAACTCTCGTAGCAAGTGAAGTTTAACAATAAAAGGGTAAGCCCGCATATATGAATCCATGCCTGCAGCAGCAAGTGGAGCAATCAAAGCTTGTTTGGAATGAGCTATCTTCTCAGCAACTGAGAACTGATCCTTATTCATTATAGCCTGTAGAATCTTTGCCACATCCATGTCAAAGGAAGCATTACTCTCAGAACCACTACAAAGTAAACCTTCTTCATCAGCTGCACTGAGGTACTCACTCATCAAGTCCCATCTTCCAAGCCTCCATGCTGCCTGCACACCTTGCATACACCAGGTTTTTTGGTACTGAGGAACCCTTGAAATTAAACCATCCACATGAGTGACCATGGCCTGAAGGTGGCACATATTGAGTAAACAGTTAAGGACATCTGAATGCCTTTGAACTGAAGTTGGCTCCATTTGCAAAGCCTGTTCACAAGAAGTTAAAACCTCAGCCCAGTTTCCTGCTCTTTTATTTATCAATAGCTGGTCTTGTAAGCTTAATGATTTGCGTAAACAAGCCACCCCAGATAGACCATCAGGCTCATCCAGGCAGCTATATATCTCCATCAAATAGGAAACATCTTCATCCTCAAAGATACCACTTCTCTCAGCTGCAGGATTAAATGAGCCTGATTTTGCACGCACATGGGACTCAAAATACATCAAAGACCTTGCATAAGCTTGACATCGATAGGATGCCCTGGAAAGAGTTAGCTTTGGAACTGCAGTCAAAAGCTCTGAAACATATTTACATTGCATAAGTAGTTGATCCTGATCCATTGAAGATATCGAGCTCTGATCCTTTGATTTCGATGCTTGTTTCTTAGAGGCTGAGGACTGCAATGATTGGGAAAGAGCTAGCTCTTGCTCAAAATCATCTACCCATTGCCCAAGATTATCAAGAAGAGTGAACACCGCTTGAATGCAAACTTCACTTTGGCCACCTTTGATGACATAAACTGCACTGCCACTGTTGTCTGATGCAGCAGCAAGAAGAACTGATAGGATCTCCTCAGCTATGCTGAGACGTACCTCCTCAGTACCATGACAAACAGCATAGAGGACTAAGTAAGGCAGCAGATAGATAGCTATTTGCATGTCGTGTCGCACTATACCCCGACAAGCATTAAAGATGCTAGCACGAGATCCAGTCGCATGGGCAGTAAGTTTTTTTATCCAAAAAAATATCCATCTTCTGAATGACATAGAAGGCCGGTAAATTGGGCCTGCAGATGCTGAATCAGCCACATTTGGAAGCTGGAATCTAGAGGTTAAGCAAGGGGCTATTATCTCTTTGATATAATTAGAGAATCGGTCCCACAATCTCTGACCCCTGGTATTCATCCCAGTACTGTTAACAATGTTCTTATGCTTCAGGTTTTGTGACAAAGAAGTAGCAACATTCCCATCCAGAGATGCCTCACAACCTGCAATCTTTAGCAGCTCCTGTATTGCCAATGCTGCTGAGTCTTGAACAACAGTATCAGGTGCAGCTCTAAAAGCCCTAGCTAGATGCTTATGGATCAACTCAAAGATGAGATCATCATCGGAACATTCAATCTTAAACCTTTGGCATGAAAATCCCTTGACTTTGGCAGGGTCAACTGCACCTAATGCTCCAAGACAATCAGCACATAGCAACTTCAGCCGCTGTCCCACCTTAGTCCTTGATTCTTCTGCACATCCTCTTAGTAACGACATAATCAAAGAGCTCAAAATGTCAATGTCTGCAGCACCTTCACCAATGATCAGAGCTGTAATATCTGTTCTTCTCAGATTCAATAGCTTGCTCAACTCACACACCACCATATATCTTACATTCAAGTTCTCATGATTCAAACCATTAACAACATCTCGCAATTGATCCTTTAAAGTCATTGAACCACGTGCTTCTTGAATTGCTTTGTTCACTTCCATTAGCACAGTAATACTGGGCAATGGAGGGAATTCATGAATATGCTGCTTCAGGGTGGTTCTATTTTTTAACACAATTTCTTCCAAAACTTTCACAACCTTGTTCAAGTGGCAGGAAGGATTCTCTTTCTCTTTCTCTAAGAAGGGGATAAGAGCAGCAAAAACTTGAGAAATTATATGTTTAGTGCTTGATGGTGAGTTCTTTGCCAATTGCTCGATGAAAAAATGCAAGACAGAAAGACCCTCAGTTTGTAATGCTTCCTTTCGAAGAGCATGCATAAGAAGAACCAACAGTTTTGGCACATATGTAGTTAGCTGAGAGCCCATCATTTCAATTAGCATCTTAATACGTTGCAAGGCCTGTGCCTGCAGGAAATGATCCTCTGAGTGAAGCATTTTCCTATCGATGCTGTTTAGGAGTCCAACAAAATGATTCCTCAAAAAGCCAGGAAGATCATCAGAACCTGTCAGAACTCTGGCAACTTCTTTGATCATGTCAGGCACTCTTGATAACCTGCCAAAAGAATAAAATGTAGAGGACTGATAAGAAGACTAATCGCCGATTTTATACACCATAATGCAATCATCAATGTA
>NBIL01142211.1:0-34190 GCA_002752925.1 Viola pubescens var. scabriuscula
CGAAGACTGGTTGTTGCTCCAAATGTGGACTGTACACCCCATTATCCGACTCCTCAAGTGTAAATGCTATGGCGATTTCAGTTGTTTGCACACTCGGACTACTGGCATATGCCTGCAACTTCCGTGATGCCACAAGCCAAGACATTTTCTAATTTCCACATGACACTTTTACAATACCATCGTCACGAATTTCTTTCCTCATGACAATGAGCGAATCATTAAGTACGTTCCGAAACATGATACACTGGAGGCGCTGAAGAAAGAGTAGTAAAGAAGGGTGGAGATCTGAAAACATTGTCATTGCAGTTTCTTCTGATAATTTTGAGCGGAATGGAAGCACAATACAGGTGTTCCAACATTTATTATCCGCTTGATCAATACAGGTGTTCCAACATTTATTATCCAACAGCCCACTGAAGAGGCTAATGTTGCAAGGAGGTAGAGCTGTTGGCAAAACAAAGCCAATCTGACCCTCACTTATGTCAAACTTAATATGAAATCCATTGGAATGAATCTCAGGAGCATCAGTGATCTGCAAAAGGAACAAGTTATTTCAAGCTGATTGCCATTTAATTCAATGAATACTCAAGCAGATAAAGTTCTGAACTAAATGGCATGGAATAAATTATAGATTGTAAGGAACTTGAAGTTAATTTTGTGAAACAAATATCAAGAAAACACACCCGGAATACTGATTTGAAACCAATCCCTTTCTGCCCTATATATCCACCTCCAGATCCCTTCTTAGTTGAATTTCCAACATCACAAAGAGCTCTGATATTTTCAGCTGAGAAGCCTCGCTCATTATTCAATATAATGACACCTGATTCTTGAAGAATAAATGCAAGAGTTGGTTCAATATTTTCTGGATAGATATTATCATCAGCATTTTGTACCTGAAGTATGCACAAACGACAATAATATTTGTAATACAAGTAACGTCATCATGTCGGGGGGGGGGATACCATTGTATCATCTAAGAAGTTGAAGCACGGATTTGAACAAACAAGTCCAAACGGACACTTACCAGCTCAAGAAGAAAATGTGAATCCTGGGAATATAATTCCTGTGAAAGACAATGAAGAGCTCTTCCTAAGCGAGCATGCTGCTTCTTCAACATGAAACTCTCTGTATTTGTAAGATCATGATCCAGCCCAAATTCTTCTTTCCTGATAGATTCAATTACCATGACTGCATCACTCAGTTTGTCAGCATCAGATAGTTGTTCTATACAGTCATGGCCACTCACACCACTGGAAGCAACATCATTTGTGCTACTGAGTTGAGTGCATTCTTTATTGTACTCATGTTCTGTGATTGTTCTAGTCATTGTTCCAACAGCACATGATAAGTCAGACTTAGCTGCTTCCATGTATGATGGACCAGAGGATGTGACCAAGTCAGTCATACTAGTGGAACAAAATGCACGGTGATCATCAATCCACTCCAGTATGCCAATAGATAATCCTATTTCATGAAGCATAAGACGTTCTTCTTGATTGCATTGACACAACATGGCCAAAGGGGCTTCTTTAGCTACCAGTTTCATCCCAGAAAGCAACACATCAGCTGCAAAACAATGAAACTCTGAGGGCAACCAACAGAGACAATCAAGAACAAACCTTGAAGCAACAAGTGCCTCCTGTTTCATTTTGAACATTTTTTGTTGAGCCACATTATTACCCAAAAGACCTTGAGTTGTGCTTTCACTTGAGCAACATTTATTGGTTACTTCTACTTCTACACTTTCAGAATGGTCCTTCATAATTGCTTCAAAAGCACGGCGTGAATATTCTTTCAAAAGGAACAACGGAACTTGACCTCCACCACCAGCTAATGAGAACAAGGATAGCAGTTTCCCTGCCGTTTGGAAAGATGATCTCTGAAGTGCAGCTTTCAAGAATGAATCTGCAGTAGCAGACTGATCAATTCGCATCACTTTGCCATCTTTTGTCACCAAACATAGCAACTCTCCAGCTATGACTTCTCCCGACAACCATTCTACCAGGGGCCCAAGATAGGGAGCGAATTTAATGTCCCAATGTGACCATAAGTTCAAATCAGATAACATCGGTGCCTTGAGCAAAAGTTTAATTGCATCCTTGGCTGTGTCAGACTTCAAGTTAATTTGTTGGCCAGTATGGTTCCTTCCTAATATAGTGTCTTCATTAAGAGGGAAAGAGTTTTCAATATGATATGCATCTAACAATGCTGCAGAAAATACAACAGATTTTGGCATCACATTGCTCTTATAATTCCCTATGGTTTGCAGAAACTCTTCCATGGAACCATTTTCTGTAATTTTAAAACTAAGCACTGGAAATTGTCGTTTAAGCAAACCATAAATCTTCTGTTTGGTAATAATTTCATTCTCCAACGAACCATTCAAAGCCTGTGACACTAATGCGTTCAATTGATGCAAACCCATGTACACCTCCACGGGAGCCTTCTCAGAGATGTCAATAGCAAAGAGCTTCTGTAAGTCACTGGGTAATCGAGAAGTGTGTGCCTCCAGAAAAGCAAAGAACTCCCCAAAACCAAGGCACTTGAATTCCTTAACACCAAATTGGTCAGCCAGCCATGACTCACAGCGGCAAACCCTCATTAAGGACATAAATTTCTTTTCCAGATGAGAGTTACCACTGCTCTGACCCTTTATATCAAGCTCATAATACCCACCAACCTTCCCAATTACTTCTTCAACAGTGACACCTGCAAAAATGTCAAATTTATACTTGATTATGTGGGAAGATTGTTTCAAGAAAACAAACAAAAGACAGTCAGAGAAAGCAAATCAAGTGCAGCTAAGTATAATAAGGCCCACTCCTGAACCCTTCCAACAAGTGATTGCCCCGCAAAAATTAGTCCTCATTCCCATAATCTCTACTCTTCCATCCAATTTTCTCTCCAAAACCTTGCTACTATTTAATAAATCAGTTTTGGTGTTTGCACTTAAAATCATGAAAGCATAGCACCAAAGCTGACACAACAACAAAAGAAAATAACAAGACCAAAACTTGGTAAAGAATTTGCAACAGGACTACAATATAACAATAATTACAACTCACTCTGTCTTTGCTGCACATTGTGCTCCATGACAACAACTGCATTCTTCTCACCTGGCTCAACATCAATGGTTTCATATTCAGAGCGTTTAGGAGAAAGGGTGTTGGTTGATTCAAACTGATTGACTGCTTGGATGGCATCATATATGCTATCCCACATTCCAAGTTTGATGGATTTCAGCTGCAAAATAGGCACACTAACTTTGTTCATAATCTGAGATCTAAGATGATAGCATAAAGTAAATAAAAAAGGGATAAAATCAACTATTAAGTGCCCAAACAGAAGAAGATTAAGTAGCAATAAGAAATATAATTATGGAACTGGCTCTAAGAAGGGGAAAATGAGGCAGAGCCATTGGCAAGCAATTTACCCAGCATTAAAAAACATCGAAATTCAACATAAACCAAAAGTTTAAACAGTGGGAACTGGAGATAGAAAGTCATAACTTCTTTAAGGTTTCAAAATAAGCAGAGCTTTAAACAGAAACCGGAGTACAAGCCATGCAAGAAAAGAAAATGAAAAAGGGAAATTATACTAAGCGCTAATATGTATGAATTTCAAAAAAGGCCTATCAGCACCAGCTACAACTTCTCCCAAGCACATAAAACACATGAGGGGGAATATATTTTAACTAGAACCTTCAGCACAAACATTGAACAGCATGCGTCTTGAATGTAATGAAGAAATTGGAGCACAAGTAACTTACAGCAACATTGAGCAATCCAATAAAGGGGTGTGAAGAAAACATCAACATGACTTTTGCTTTGTGACGAGTAGCTGCTCTAGCATCTGACGGATTATATAACTCCAGCATTCGTTCAAGAATCTACAAGTAGCAAAAGAAGTCTGCTTAACCCCACTATATCAAACAGAATTTTAACATCTATAGCTATTTGGAAAGCAACTAAAGCACCAGCGTAGGTAAAAATGGTCGCTTCTTTATAAGCAAATTTTTTACCATTTTCTGATAAGCATTGAAGTAGGTAAAATAATGGTCATAGCCTATGACTCATAGGACAGTAATTAACAGGCCCGGTAGTACAGGCATGGGTACTTCAACATGAAGGAAAACACTGTTTAGAACGAAACCACTACCAGAAAACAACAGAATTGCAAAAACAAATTCAGAACAACATACTGACTGGAAACCCAACTGTATTGAAATTATAAACCAGATAATGAAACAGCAAATGTAACGGTCATGGATTGTCAACACTTTACCAAATAAATATAAAGACATTATTTTTTTGTGAAAATGGATTGGAAAGGATTTTCTCAATTGTGCAATGATCATTTTTAATACCCATATCACAATACACCCACAAGGTCTCAATGCCGAAGAAAACAAAATCATTGTAATTCGTATGATTACAATGGTTTGAAAAGACTAAACGAAGTACCTCAGAAAGACTGGATTCCTTGCAGGCTTCCTTCCAGCTTGAGACAAATGTGCTGATTGAGTCAACAGAAAGTGTAAGATCAACATCACTTGTAGCACTGCCATCCTTCCAGTTTGGGGGACGTTTGTGTGTCCGTTCATCACCTTTAACCAATTTAGAGGGAAGAGAGATGTTGCAACTTGCATCATCATGCTTTCTTTTCTTTTTCAATGGTCCACTTCTCTCATTTTTTCTTGTGCTGCAACTAGCAGAGGAAGATGGACCACCAACTTCACCTATCAACCCTAGACGTGACATCTCTTCAGTTGCAGATGGGTAAGGACAACTACTGACCCGATCAGAACTACTTACATTCTGCAAGGAAATTGGTGAATGGTGTCCTGCATCATGGGGAGGCACTTTATCTTCCAATGTACTATCATCACTTTCTTCATCCTCAGAGCTTGATGAAACAAACCTTATATGCTTGCCACCGAACTCTGTGTTTGCTGATGAAAATGATTCCATGCGCTGACGTACAGCCAAAAACCGTCTTTCCAAGCCCTTTTTCCGCAAGTCAAAAAGAGGACGCTTTGAACCTTTACCATTAGATTTCTTAGCAGCTACCTCTTGGCATTTTTTTAGTATCTCATCGTCAGTTCCTTTGGAAATTTGATCTTTATTATCATAGTTCCTTGCTAATTCCTTTCGGCATTTCCCCATTGCTACACTTTCAGATCTCCTGGCTTCTTGAATAAAAGAAATATGCATCCTGCAACCAAGCAAACAGTCAGAATTATTTTCTTTTTCTATCAAGAAAACACACAAATTTCTATTAGAGAAGGAACTCTGGAAGTGTCACCCATGCAGAGTCAACGAGGTCATTGAATTTGTTTCAGTTTCGTGATTAATAGATTCTTTAGCACCCAAACATGCAGGGAATCAGACTTAAAATTTAATATAATAAAAGAATACACACCCAATGCTTTGCACACGCACACCAAGCATGTCCTTTCCCTTGACAGAGAGCTTCTTAGCAAGAAATTGTAGGAACTCATCAACTACAACAGCCTGTTTCTTGCAAGTATCCATAAACTGACTAAGTGCAAGAATCACATCCTCACTAGTTATCTTAAACACTTTAGTAACATCAGCATCCACTGAAAAATAATGTGATACAAGCGGGTGTCGTAGCAAAGGCCCCAACTCCAGCTCCTCAAAATGCCCAATCCCCTCATTCTCACAAATGGCCACGTCCAAATCATACACCGATGTAATCCTCCTCACACCAACAAAGCAATGAATAAATGCATTTATCTAAACCAAAAAAGGAAAAAGAAGAAGCATATATTAATACATAAAGTGTGAATAGTAGTGTTTGTCATGTATAAAGACGGTGAATAAACTAATAATTACAA
Organism: Viola pubescens var. scabriuscula; assembly: GCA_002752925.1. Taxonomy (NCBI): domain Eukaryota; kingdom Viridiplantae; phylum Streptophyta; class Magnoliopsida; order Malpighiales; family Violaceae; genus Viola; species Viola pubescens. Next base: position 5,864 of record NBIL01142211.1, read on the forward strand.
TACTAAAGCAATAAACAACCTACAGATACTTGCAAGTAACACAAATGCACAATTCCCCAAAACTTCTAAATGACAACTTACGGTTAGTTACCTTGCTTTCCATTACCATAAGCCGATGTAGTGAATGAACTTCTTGCATTTTAACCCCTAACAAGTCCCACGAATCAACCTGAAGTGCCACTAGCACAGCTTGGGAGACTTTCCAGGCGGAAACATTCTCTTTCGCTGCCAGAAGGTCCAGGCGAGCCTTCTCCATGGCTGCCTCTATTGGCTCCAGTTTCTCTTTTGCTGCAGCATTATGTTTTCCCTTTCTTATGTGGGACACTGCTTCGCCCTGGTTTTGCTGCGTTTTCAGTTTTTTCAAGGACAAGGAAGAAGCAGCTGTACACTGTTCTTGTTTTTGTGGCGGCTGTCTCTGCTGCGTCGGCCTTGCAGGTGGCTCTTGCGTCTGTGGCTGAGTCTGTGCTTTTGGTTGTTGTTTCTGGGGCGGCGGAGGCAGTGCTGCTTGTTGCTGTGGCTGGGTCTGGGTCTGGGGTAGTAAAGGTTGTTGCGGCGGATGGAAATTAGGATTCCAGAACGGGAAGTTGAGGTTACCGGGTTGGAAGGGGAAGTTAGGGTTTTGTTGTTGCTGGAGAAGGTGGGTGTTGAGGAGAAAAGCAGAGGAGAGGTTCTGAATGTAATAATTGGGGTTTTGAGAAGCACCACTGGAATCTAGATTTATATATGGCGGCGCTGGTGGTTGCCCTTGTTGCAGCGATGGTGGTTGGCCGTGGCCGCCCCAGCCGTTGGGCGGACGGGGCCACATAACGTAATTTCGTTTGGAGGGAAAGAAAGAAGACTAGAAGAGGGACGGTGAGCTTGGGGAAGCAAAGGGCTATTCGCTTTAACTACTTATAGCTCGTGGGTTTTTTCTTTTTTTTGTTTTTGCGCCGCTGAGAGGGTACAGAAAACGACGTTTCATTTAAGCATTATATTTAAATGGAAGTGTATTTATTATCAAAATAATCAACACCTTGATCTGCGAGAATATGGTTAAAAAAATATTTTTTTAATAACAGAGGCAGTATAATTGAGAAGTACCATAGATATTAACATTTTCACCAACTCTTGTATAAAAAGTACACGTGTAATCTTCACATTCACTTGATAGTTATTTATTTAAATAAATATAAAAATATAATATAACCTAATTAGGAATAGATAAATTTCAATTATATTGATCGGTCGTTGAAGTCGTCAAAAGATATTGAAAATAATGGTAAGAAGTTTGATCCACAGGGAATGGGCAAGACGTAAACTAGACAAATGTCAGATATAAATAAAAGAAACAAAGAAGGTTTTTAGTTTGAGAGTTAAAAGTAATTAAACTAACTATAGAATAAAGAACAAAACAAATAAGAAAAAACTTCCTAACAAAGACATCCAGTTATGATTCTAAATCAACCGATCATAAATTCAACAATATTCAATTTCAAACTTGTAGATGAGCTATAGAGACAATGTACACTTAGATCTCTTACTTTCCTTTCTTAAGAAAAGTCTGCCCAGAAGGCACTTAAGAATAGACTTTGACTGTCTAATAATCCCTATAAGGCATTTACCGAGATTTCACCAAACAGTTCATGAAGTAGAGGAAAGAACCATTTAGGGCAAGACGTACAAGGCACTTGTCGTCTTTAACCCTAATTAGTTATTTATTCTAACCGAATTGGACCAACGATATGATGACTTCGTATTAGGTGTCTACTTTATCCTACAACCTCGTATAGTGGTTAAGCTGCAAGAATGATTGTAGCAGCACAGGCAAGACATAGATTGATCAGACCATAAATCAAACATAAGCAATATGATTCAAATAATAAATACGGGCACTGAAATATATTAAGCACGATTAGATCTCATGGTTGAATGAATTAAAAAAATTCAATTGCCTTCACTAGGAAATCGAGATTAGTTCATAATCGAAATAGTAAATATAAATATAAGAAGAGAAAACAATCCTAGGGTTTTGTAAACCAGCCTCCCTTCAGGGATTCAAAGTTTGTCGAAGTTTAGAACAAGGAGAGTATATATATAAGAGTTTTATTCCTATTCTAATTAGAGAATAACTCCTCTTTGGCATATCTTTCATTTTTGGACACGAAAACATCTCCTCTAACCATCTATTTCCTTGCTCGACACAGAATAAATAAAATCCGGAGTGTGTAGGTGTCATAAGATGTAAAAACGCGTTTTCCTTTTGTCTCGCGGATTTATTGTCTGCCTGTAATGCGTCGAGGACCGGACAACAACAAAATCGGCCAAAAGAGCTTCAAATAACATGCATTTCTAATAAATCTCCATTTAAGTCTTTTTTTGCAAGTAGGAAGCAAATAGACACTAATCAGTAGCATCTTGATCTAAATTGGACAAAAAAGAGAGAATAAAATGTATAATAAATGCGCACTATCAAATATCTCGACACATCCGTTAGTATAATTTTGTTAATAAAATACCTCATCCTTTATCAAAAAGTTGTCTTTTTAACCATACTTTCGCAGACTAAGGTAGTGATTGTTATCTCTCTTCACCATATTAATTAATTTACTTTAAATTGACCAATTCAAAATTAACGTGATTTAAATTGATTGGGTTGAACTTTGTAACTTTTAGAAAAAATAGAGCTATAATTAAAAAACATCAATTAACCTCCTAGCAAATGTAAATGAGATAACTAATTAATTTTTTTTGTTGGGACCAAAAGGGACATCCTTTCGAAAACAGAGAGAGTAGTTAGTATCTCAAACATTATTATTTTTTTATAATAATTTTAAGCCATACTCCCTCCGGATCATAATAATCATCGCTAAAGGAATAGTAGCAAAATTTAAAACAATGATGATGTTTGATCTTATTTTGTTCCACATTGTTTCATTTTTTTCCTAATTTCCACTCAAATTACCACATCATATCAAATTGGGTTAATGCAGAAGGGTTAATTTGTCGTTTTCACAAAATATATGTTTCGGAAAAGATAAAATAATAAGAGGAGATGAACTAGAAAATCCGTAGGAAAGTATCAATTAAAGTGGTCCAAAGGGAGTATTTGGTATAAAAAAATTACTTACTATTTTTACAACCTATTTATAATATATTGTATGTTTCTTCCCCTTTTTCTACGGAATATATTGTTATGATGTATGTTCTCAAAATCGGACCAGAATGGTTGGTCGGACCTCTATATTTTTTTACGAATCGGCTGATCAGTCATGAAATAGATGAAAATTCTCTATCTGCGAAAATCGCTAAAAATTGGTGAATCGGTTTAAGAACCGGTCACGACTTTAGAGGTTATGAAGTTTTCACTATCTGGTTTTCAATGTTGGTCAAAACTACGTTGTTTCATGTATTTTTTTTTTAAAATAAAAATAAAAAAAACGTTAAATCTTAAGAAAATAAAGTAACGCAGCCAACTATCACTCCCTCTCTCGCTCACCAATCACCGTGAAAATGAAACCTAAGGTCATAAAGTAATTATTTCGGGTATAAATTCATTTACTTAATAATTTAATTAGTTTTGATTTAATTATACATATTGCATGTGATGGCAAAATAAAAGAATGTAATTTATTTTTTTGTGGAAAAACATACATCACAAACATGTATAAAATTATATATGTTGAACCTGGTTAAATCTCAAAACCTTGAAAACATAGGTTACGATAATAATATTATTATTATTGTCTTCCTTAATACGAATGGGGCTTACCGTAGCTCTCAGGCTCGTTCCTCAACCGGAGGTTGTTTTCGAGATGCGAACGGGAAGTGGTTAGGTGGATATTCTGTTTTTCTTAGATCAATCCAATGCAATGCATATAGAGCCGAGTTATGGGGTGTGTACCACCATGGGTTGCAGGAAGCTAGAAAGAGAGGGTGGAAGAACATTCAAGTTCAAACCTACAACCTTAGTGTGGTACCACCATGGTTTATACCGGGCTCGATCCTCTCCTGTGGCCAACATGGATATTGTCAAGAGAATTTTAGAGCTGATTGTGCTTGATGATTGGGCTGTTCGCATCATCTGTGTTTCGGGAAGCCAACATGGTCGCAGATGGCTCGGCAAACTTAGAATTTTATTACTATATGATGATAACATAATTTTCTTAGACACAACCAACTTAAAGATCAAATTGCTCAAAAAGAAAACTTTATGGATTAGATTGTGAATAGTGAAAGCCCAAAAAGTTGTGATTTTATAAGAAAAATTGAATGGCCACTGAAAATGAGATTTTGGGGCAATATTTGATATTTACAGGATGGAAAACAACTTCTACTAGATACCAATGGTCAAGGTTTGCACCCAGCAACCACCAGTGGCCAGTGGGAATAAATTGCTTTGACCAGCACCGGCACCAAATAGAATCAGCAGTAACTCAAATCAAATAAATTGCTTCAGAAACTCTGTTGCGACCAGTCTCCCTCGCGTGTTTACAGACATTTTCAATTCACTTATCTCCTTATCGATATCCTGCAATTGGAAAACTTAGGTTTAAGAAAGCTCCCTACCAAAGCATGAAATTGAATACTAATGCTAAGTATATTCTAGTAGCAGACAAACGGCAACATTCGCATTTGAGTCAAGGCTAGATTACAAGTTACACCCACAGTAGATTACAAGGGATAGCAACAGCAGAAATAAAACAGGAAAAGTCAGTGCAAGGCTCCACTGAATACATACCTCCATGAATTGCACAATAAAATCTATGAGCTTGTGTTTCTGCATATCCTCGCAGTGGTAGTTTGTGATGAGAAAGCTAATGTCATAACCCTGCTTAAGGCACCCAGATAATAGAAAACCTTTAGTCGCTTGTCAGCTTGTTATAAGGGAAATCAATGACATAGTACCATTGATTCTATGTTAACCAGGCACAGGACTATTCATTTTCTAATTACAAAATCAAGTGAAATAAAACAATGATTGAGGCAAAAAAGGTACTCAGATTAGCAAGCAACCTAAGGTCCCAAAATAACAGTTCCTACATACCAAACACGTGATTGTGAAGCAAACTAAATCTAAAGAGAATACACATCAGCACATTCAGATGGCACAAACCTGTACGGGCTTTCGCCTCAGCACTTGAAATGCTTCTGCCCTCATTGACAAGAATCTAAGGAATTTCTTAGTTAGTATGTTTTCAAGTTCATCTGCCTGCTTCACCTATGAAAAAGGAAAAGCCCATCTTTGAGGAGAAAATGCGAGAAGGATCGAACAACTAAATAAAGGAATATCACAATGTTCATCAGCCTACTAATCAGTGTAATATCACAATGTACCAAACAACTCAACAAAGGAAATCCTACAATTCCAATTAAGAATTGTTTGAACCTTTGAGTTGGTGGCCGGAGCAACATTCGTATACTGCATGAAAGATTGTGCCAAAAAGAGTTGAGCACCTATACTAGAAAGAAAACCTCTAATTTCACCCAATGGATCATTAGTTAATAGGTCCAGCAGCAAACCAATGTAAGGAATCCTAAGTGCAAGCATGGCCATTCCAATCTCACCTCAACAGCACCAAATTTGATTGAGATGAAGGAAAGGATTTGAGAAACTAAGATTTCTAAGACAGAATTTTCTACAGCTGATCAGAAAACTCTAGGAAACAGAGTAACAGTACTACTAGTTATTCATAAAATCAAGTATAACCCATCGATACATGTTAGAAAACCCAAAGTACTCCATGGATTCACAAAATAACTATTTATCACAATAAAAGGGAAGAAGGAAAACTATCTTCAATAACTGCTTGATGATGTCTGATGCTTTCTCTACTCATGATCTTTGACATGAAAAGATGAATAGTTTACCTTTAGGCTTATACGCAGAGAATTGATAGATGTTTCTATTAAGCATTTTTCAGCCTCATTCCGACAAATCAAAATCTGCAACAAAAGTGACATTCTACAAATCAAATGTGACACATCACACATTCACATATAGAAGGAAAAAAACACCATAACTCCTACAGGATTTAGCAGAAGCTCCGGACTCGTCCTGCAAACCACAAACAAAAAATCATCGCAAACTTTCACAAAACCCCATATCCTAAAACATACTACCAACTTATGCACGAACATAACGCATTAATTGGTAAATAAAGTTTAAAATGGCTGCGAAATCAGGTGGGTGAAAAAGAAAAGGAAAAGGAAAAGAGGAGAACATACTTGAGTTCAACCTCTGGCTTGTTGTGTCTTTCAACTTCTTGACAAGGGAAATTCTGCAGGCACATGGCTGCCTCTAGGGTATTGCGAATGCAAGTCAAGTACAAACGCAACGTGCTTGCCTAAACAAACACAAACGCAAACACAATCAAAATCATACGCAAAATTCCAACTGCAATAAGGATTCAGGGGTAGTAGGTGAGATCCAAGAACAGTAAGAAGAAAAGGGTGCGGCATAATCTTACCATGTAAACTAATCTATGGGTTCCTGCAATTAAGGTGGGTTTGTGTGGAACTGGTGTTAAACTGTCGATACTTTGATACGAGCTTCCCCAGATCCTCAAGCGTGTACTGTGAAGATTAAGGAAGATGATGCTAAATTGCGCCTTTATACGGAAAAAATGAAACGATGAAACAAGTCGCATATGATAAAAGCAGTCCTCAAAGATTTTTCAGTTTTCCAATTAAGTCCTCGTATAAAAAAAATTATCATTTTTTTTTTTTTTAACTTTTGTTTTAGCAGTAAGGTTACCTTCCCTTCCTCCCATTTGGTGAAAGGGCAGGTCATTCATAACATTCACAATGCAAGCCGTTGGCTTTAAGTTATCTTTGTGCCTCTATTAACGAAAATTATGATGTACACCAGTAACACCACAATACGAGTCTAAATCCAAATTGATTAAGGTTTCCTAAAAGAAGTACAAAAAATCCAGATTAGGGTTGAGAATTTAAGTTGACTTTTGGTAGTTATGATTTCTTCAATCTTGATGACTTTTGGAGTAGCATTTCCCCTCCTGATTCCTGAAAGATTGGTCGACTCAAGTGGATAGGATTTCATGAGCCAATTCCTTGGCCAACTTCTCAGCTCTGTCGTCTAATCCACCAGCAAATGTATAGACTCGAAATGCAAACTGGAAAACCGTCCAAAGCATTTTCATGCTTTCTCTCTGTTTTTGATCAGTTTTTCCCGCCCCAGTAGATTCTTCACTGCCCTTCTCTGCTGTTGATCTTGATTCTCTCCTTTCCTACAACAGCAGACGCATCAGTTCCTTGGGAATCAAACAATCAATCCGTGTTCCTCATCAGATTTATTGGTTTAACAAAATATACAATTGCAAGGCAAATTATATATACCTGTAGTGCTAGCTCCATGCAGCTGGAGGAAAGGTCTACCATCACTTCTTTAATCCTTGTGACAATATGGAAGTCAAAGTTGATGTTATGTGCCTTAAATTTTTTCGATTCCTCCTCTTTGTTCCGCTCAAATGCATCCAGTACTAGTTTGATCTTTGATCAGGAGAAAAGAAAATAGAAAAAACACCAAGCAATGAAGATGGTATTGTCCAATCTTATCATGTATATATACTTACAACATTTTAAATATTGGATACAAAATTTACCTTGGCGAAATAGCTCTCAATCATTACCAAAAGCTTTCCTAGTGGTGGCACAATCTCCCAATTCTTCAAAGCCATAAGTATTGAGTTCAATTTTGAGTATTGCGCAGCTGCTCCCCTCAACGTTTCCAACTTTTTTGTGGGGAAACCTTCAACCCTTGCTAGCACCTCCAGTGAAAAGGATATGTTGATATACAAGTATATACAACAACATAATTAGTTCTCTTGACTGGGAAACAAAATGGTCTATGAACCAGTGACGACCTGCTAACCTGTGATTCATCAGTTAGGAGTCCTAGAAGGGATTCTGCATTGTTTTGGAACTTCAGAAGCATCGCCATATCCTTTGGTTGAAAACAATTGATGGACACCTTCAATTCCAAGATTGGTTTTGTGTATTTCTCCACATCTTCTTCAACTTGCTGAAAGTATGGTGATCTAAGCTAACAAAAGGGGAAAGGAAAAAAAGAATTATGTATTGCTTTGGATTTATGTCGTCCGAATGGAATATCTGAGATTTGAAGCAGACCTTTTTGATAATTCTGCAAGTGCATCTGCCATTCCTGCTTTTCCATCGTTTGAACCTCCAAGCTGCAACTTTCTAACGCGAGTGGATTTGACAGTTAGGCCAGATCCTTCCATCTTACCTTTGAGTTCACGAAGTAGTTTTGGCATTTGGAGAGACCTCTTCAATTTAGGGGTGGCTCGCTTCTGAAGCAGGGGATTACCCGGAGGCATTGGGGCTGGAATTGATCCTTTGGAAGGTATTGCAGGAGGTGGAGGTGGAGGTGGGCCAGGACCCTTGGCAAGAGGTGTCGGAGTTGGAATTGATCCTTTTGAAGGCATTCTCGGAGGTGGACCAGGAACATTTCCAAGGGGCATTATTGCAGTTGGGGTTGATCCTTTTGAAGGCATTGCAGTCGGATTTGATTCGTTCGGCGGGGGAGGAACCTTTCGTAGAGGCGCTGTGGATGGAGCTAGTACTTCTGAAGATCTTAAAGAGGGTGGAGGTGTACCAGGATCCTTTCTGAATGGTGCTGGGATTGTGTTTGGAGGCAATGCAAGTTCACTACTACTTTCTAGCACATCAAGCAGCTCTGCTGCTGCCTTCATCACGCAATCAAGTGTTGCCAGGACTGAATCAACTTCACCAGAGTATAGAATCATAATTACAAGCATCAATCAGTACTAATTCCAGAAATTAATGCACAAAATGAAATTAGATTTAAGAGAAAACATAAATAGTACCAAGTTGCTCCATGTTTACACTCGAGTCGTGTCTGAAATTAGCCATCGAAATATAAGTCTTAGCCCATGATTCTGTGACAGATTTCAATGCCTTGAAGAAGCTATCTACCTTTAGGTTTAGGGGATGGAAAAACATCAGTATTACTCCCTCATTGTTAATTAAGTGGACTAGGTATATAAAAATGAAAAGGTAGCGCGCCGTCTCATCCATGAACAAGTCAAAAACAAAGTACTAGAGATGATAGAAGCAAAAAACAAACCTTATCAGCTCTTAACAAGTACTCTCCTTTCATTCTTGAAATCGGAATGTTTGGCAAGGCTTCACTGTCAGGATAGCAGAGCTTGTCAGGATCCTCCATTACAATCTCCAATTTCAAGGAAACGTTAACTGATGATCATATGATATCTTTTAACTTAGTCCTAATTGAACGAAAAAATAAAGATTGAGGAACAGAACAGGAGGTGTGATTGTGAGATGTATGTTTTGTTTTGTGCACTGTCGTTTGCTTGTCAAGAAAGAAAGGATACTAGTCAAGGTGAAGGAGAAGGAGAAGCAAGGTCAGGGAAACTATGGTAGTCGTCTCAAGATGACGCGGTGGACAGGAATTTCAATCAATGAACACCTAACACAAAAATAAAATTAGTGTTGTGTTTAGACAACTGATAGAATTTTCTTCGGCCCAGCCAAAAGCCCAAGACCAGATTTTTGGTTTGGCGAGTCAACTTTAAGCTAATCCTCTCCTCCTCTTCCGTTCCGTAAAATGAAAATCTTGTGATGATGCATCACGCGCGAAACATACGAGACCACCACTACAGACTTCAGTACTGCCGCTTTTTCCCAATTCTCTAACAAGTTAACTGAGAAAAAAGCACATAACTTCATCGTCTTCTCCCAATAAACCATGAGAAGGTACAGCGAACAGCCCATTCAGCTTCTCTGTCATTATGGTTTTGAATAATATTGATTTGGGTTATTGCATTTTCCCCATAGGCTCGGGCATCACCGGCAGCACGTCAAGCAAGTCGGACTCAAAGGAATTTTGGGGAAGCTGTCGATTGCGGTTTTGGTCCTCTTGATCTGTACCATCTCTTTGCTCTTCTCCGCCACCATTTCCGGTAATCGTGGATCCACTACCTCTTCTCAGGTTAGCGATTAATTTGATTCCAGATTTGTTGCGGAGTGCTCTTTAGGGTTTTATGTGTTAGGTATTTTTTTCTCACTCACATCCTCGTGCTATCTTTTCAAGATTAATGTGGAGGAGCTATGGGAAAGTGCAAATTCCGGAGGATGGAGACCATCATCTGCGCCCAGATCTGATTGGCTACGTATGGACTATCATTTTGCTTCAAAGATCTACAAGTATGTGTCTATATATGTTTACTTCTGAAACTTGCGTCTGCTCCCTTTTTGTGGCAGCTCCTCCCAAAGAGACTAATGGATATCTGCGGGTTCGTTGTAATGGTGGTTTGAATCAGCAGCGTAGCGCGGTTTGTTCTCCATGACCCTTTTTCCTTGCCTTCTGTCCTAGTGTTTTTTGTTTGCATTTTTTTGTGACATTATGCCAGGTTTAGTAAAATTTTGGTCTAATTTAAATATGGCTAAGACGGCTGTTGCTAGGATGTGATGTTTTGTTTGAATAGATTATCTAAAATGAATTAGTTTGTTGTTTTCTGGATGCTGTAGATATGCAATGCGGTTCTTGCTGCTAGAATCATGAATGCCACTCTTGTGTTACCTGAGCTGGATGCAAACTCCTTCTGGCGTGACGACAGGTATGTGTTCCTTTTTCTTTTGTGTGCGCCTGTGTTCATTCCCTTAGAAGTTTTATTGGGAGTCTCGTGTTCTTGTTTCTGAAAATAGAATAATTTTAACAGCTTTAGAATAAACAGTTAGCTTTCGGTAGACCTGGTTGATACCAGTTTCACACAAATGTTTTCATGAAAACTCAGTCTAACTTTTATTTAGTAGTTTAGCTTCCTTTTCCATACATTATATACTCTGTATTAGTGAATTTTGACACTGAACAGTTTTCTATGTTTATCACCTGTCACATATATAATGTATCTAATTGGACTGAGAGGTGCTGCCTTATTGTGTTGTAGTGGCTTCCATGGCATCTACGATGTTGAGCATTTTATCGAGTCACTGAGATTTGATGTACGAATTGTGGAAAGGATACCAGAAATTCATAAAAATGGGAAAACAAAGAAGATAAAAGCCTTTCAGGTAGATACAGACATTTTTCATCTCACGCGTAATTAATTGTCCTGGAAATCTTGAATTTCTGAACAATTCAAGGTGTTAACTTCATAGTTTTCTTTTTTATTCCATTTCCTTTACATGCAGGTGAGGCCACCTAGAGATGCTCTAGAAAGTTGGTACAAAACAGAAGCTCTTGCAAAAATGAAGGAGCATGGAGCGATTTATTTAACTCCATTTTCCCATCGCTTGGCTGAAGAAATTGACAATCCTGAGTATCAGCGGTTGAGGTGCAGGGTCAACTATCATGCTTTAAGATTTAAGCCACATATTATGAAGTTAAGCGAGTCAATAGTGACTAAACTACGTGCACAAGGTCACTTCATGGCAATACACCTTCGTTTTGAGATGGATATGCTGGCTTTTGCAGGGTAAACTCTTTCCTGTGATCTTCCTATGTTTTTAGAAACTTAGTTGATGTGCTCGTACAAGGGGTGGAGTGTTGGGTAAAAGTAACTTACCCTGACTACTGTAACTTAAAATGACATTTAAGGGAAAGGAAGGTGACTTTCAGATGGTGAGATCCTTTGAAATGTTCTTTTCATGTCTACATTTGTGGGGGCCTGTCGACATGTTTATGGTTTGATAAACTCTCCATTTGTCTAAGAAACCTTTAACGTTTAAACTTCCTTGATGGTCCCTTGCCTGCCTATTATTCTGGGATGATGCCCATTTATTTATTTGAAAAGTAGGAATGAGAACAATGTCATTTTGATAACACCAGTATCAATGTTTTGCAGGTGCTTGGACATATTTACCCCTGAAGAGCAAAAAATATTAATGAAGTACCGGAAGGAAAATTTTGCTCCAAAAAAACTTGTTTATGATGAAAGAAGGGCCATTGGGAAATGCCCATTAACTCCAGAAGAGGTGATCTTTTTTTTTTATTAATATCCATGCATGTGTGGTTGTGGGCATGAGTTTTGTTGGCATCATACAGATGAACTTGTGATTCTATGTTTAAGATTATAATACCTTTTATGCTTCAGGTTGGCCTTGTCTTGCATGCAATGGGATTTGAAAATTCCACCCGCATATACCTAGCAGCTGGTGACTTATTTGGCGGAGAGCGATTTATGAAACCATTTAGGGACTTATTTCCTCGCCTGGAGAATCATAGTTCCGTGGATGCCTCAGAGGAGCTTGCTACAAACAGCCAGGGATTGTTAGGTTCTGCTGTGGATTACATGGTCTGTCTACTAGCTGATATTTTTATGCCAACCTATGATGGACCAAGCAATTTTGCCAACAACCTCTTGGGTCACCGCCTGTACTATGGGTTTCGAACGACCATTAGACCTGATAGAAAAAACCTTGCCCCAATTTTCGTTGATCGAGAGAAAGGGCGGACAGCTGGTTTTGAAGAATCTGTTAGACGTGTCATGCTCAAAACAAACTTTGGTGGACCTCACAAGCGTGTATCGCCAGAATCATTCTATACAAATTCTTGGCCTGAATGTTTTTGCAACACAGAAACTGAAAATCCTGCTGATAAATGCCCGCCAGCAGATGTTATGGAAATTTTAAATAGCCAGTTAGAGAATGACATGACCAGTGCAAATTCAACAGCATCTCTAGTTGAAAGATAAGTATTTTGCTTAATGCCTTTAGTAGTTTGTGGCTGTCATCACCCCACCGCAGACCATATTGGAGGAAGGGGTCATTGCAACCACAGCGAGACTGTTTCAGGTACTTTAACCTCTGACTTGTGTTGTGTCAGATCAGCGTTTTCCCATGATACCCTTGGGAACGGTAAACGTGTGTAGTTCTTAGTAGTCTTTTTTAGTATATTCATGAACTTCCACTAACTCATTTTGTAACTGATTTTCCCTGACTTGTCCCTGTTGATTGTACTTTTTTGTATTTGGTAGTTGATTTGTTTTCATTTATCCTCTTTGGAACGTCTCCCATTTTTCACAAAAAAAGGACTGTTCTTTCAGATGTCTTTTTTGGATTCATATGACTCAGCGTTTTGCTACTATTCTCCTTAGCCAGTCAATTATGTTCATTCCTGCAAATTTCACAATGTCATCTTTCCAGTTGCTACTTATGAGCTTAGCTTCTGCAAGAAATCAACTTACTAGCATGATTTGAAATTCATCTCCAAAATTGATTTTATAATTATTATTTTACTATTTTCTTTCAGTTGGAGATATAGCTTCATCTTTTTTTAGAAAAATATTTTCCTGAAAATCCATTGGTGCTGCTGCAGGTTCATGTACACTACGTTTCGTGTTGCATTGATCAATTTGATCCATTACAGGAAAAGGAAGTGGAATTATTATTTGCCCAAGTCATTAGGCAGGACGCACAGAACAAGTCGACTTACTCTCTGTATTAAAAATCTGAGAGTTGCGCCCATGCTATTTATTGGACAGATACTCGAAGATGATGTGCTCCCTCACTAACTTGTAGTATCACCTATATTTATTTATCTATTTATGTTTCACCGATAAGAAATATGTTGTACATGAGCCATTTGCTATAAGACATGGTTTTGTTGAGGTCCAGAATAACTATAACATACGCTGCTATGTATTAGTGGTAATCAATCCTATAACATGAAATTAACCAGTGAATTTGTAGTTCATTGATATCTCCCCTAAAGCAGGCAGAGCAAAAACTCTTTATTCTGGGGGTACCCGTGCTGAGACCCTCACATTTGTGAGAACAAAGGCGGCTGTGTCATTTTTAGAAAGTTACTTGAATTCATAAGCTCTGGGTACCCCTAGAATGGTTTTCCTTGGGGTGAGGAGTGAAAAATAAGACCTAATAACCGTTTCTTTCACAAAACCATTGATTCTAGGGGTTTACTGAGCAGTGAGTACAACAACTTTCACCTTAGCAATCAAAAGTGATGTCTATTAGAAACAAGCACGGAACAGTGGATCCAATCATGACAGAATGATACAGCAAAGATCAAGCAAAAGAACCAAACATCAGATCATACTTGACACAGCATAATCACACAACTGAAAAGAAGCAGATGGTAAAACCTAGAAATGGCCAAGCTTAGAACCATACTTCTTGACCACCGCATCGTGAGAAATAGAATAACAAAACAATTAACCAAAAATGCTGCTCCAACATGACAATCAATGGAAAAGACGGGAGACACTCCTGTGTGCTAGCTGCTACTTTCCATCAACATTTACATCCACTAATCTACAAATGCTAAATTTTTCAGATCCAAAATAAGGAGGAAAAAAAGAAGAAATAAAAGAACTGTTATTGGAAAAAAACAAAATTAGATGGTGGGCTGAACACGCAACTTGTTTGCCACATAGAGTAAATGACTAATATTTGTTGGGGGATAATGCTGGAGTAGTTTGAGAATAGATGTGAAATCCCCTGCTAGTATTCGTCTCCGAATTAGTATCAGCATTGCACAGCATACCCGAAGCAAAGTCTCCTGCAGAGATGAGAAGTTGTTAATTTGTAGCTTTCATGTTTTCCAATTTCCTAAAAAATTGACACATACAACACTATCAGTCTATTACACCATGGCTTTGCAGATTGCAATGTGATTGTAATGCCATGGTTTTGCAACATAATTGGTCTATAGAAACATAAAAGCAAGTGTAATCTATCGGCAGCTCAGATGCTGTGTCACACACCTGTAAGAGTTTACACCAGTATCTAAACAGATCAAAACACGCTTTAGTTGTACTCACACCGTCCATATCTGATTTGTGTCGTCTTACACACTTCAAGATATAAATTGCATACCATTGTTCAGCAAAGTGAGGGTCTTAGGCATCCAGGAAGAAACTGGAACCATAAATATAAATTGCCTTTAACATGTGCCACTCTTAACTCATCATACAACATTCATACAGAAAAAAATTGAGCCCATCACAAATAGAGAGCACTAAACCAACAAGAGACACAGAAACAATCAAGATGGGAGAAGTTTTTTTGGTTTCAAAGCCGAGAGGATTTCACTATACTATAACATAAATAAGAGCACAGAAGGGTGAATAATGGCCTAAACAGGAAAGAATTTGCAGCTTCATTGCTATATTTTGCCAACTGATACATATGGGATGCTTATCTGATTTAAAACTTCGCCTACGAGTAAAAGAATACAGATGAAAATGAACTATACCTGAGGGCCTTCAGGGTCACTTAGAAGTGTGTCCCAAATATGAAGACTATCTGCGAAATTGAATTCCTGGGTTAAAAGAAGAGTAATCCACCGAAATGCATAAAACTGCGGATTCACCTGTCATAATCAAACAAAAAGACAAAAGTGAATTGAGAAGAATTATGTTGCAAAAGATAGTAAAGGTGTTAACTCCACAAAAGCAACTTAAGGTGCAAGTTTAATTGAAATGACATTTTTCACGTTTCAATATATTGCCTCAAATTCAGTTTATTATACATAGAAAACAATGACTATTCAAGCTCAACAGGGTCTTCACAATGACTATTCAAGAGTAACAAACCACTTAATCCAGTAACACAACTCAATTAACACAGTAAAATCACTTCTTACTTTGGTTGTGAATTCAAGATGGCGCCAAAGTTCTTCATCATGTTCCTTGAGGAGCTTGGACAATCTTGTGATTGTTGACCGAATACCAACAACACTGTTGTCAAGTTGCTGACAGAAATGATCCCGGAATCCACTCAATAACTCTACAAAACAGAAGAATGTGTCTGCTTCAGCACAGGCCTGCACAACATAAACCCTAGAAGTGAATAATGAACTGAAGCATGCTTAGACTAAAATGAGAAACTCTATAATTAAAAGAGATTAGCATAGTACCACCATTTCTGCATCAGGGTCATTTTTGAATACATAGAACAGTGGTGCCAAAAGTTCATTCATCCCTTGCACGTATCTGATACCCGGGTTTAACTTAGCAAAAATAATTAAAATTCTTCTCAAAGCCTCCTGAAGATACAAGGAGCATATACATGTAAGTTAAACAGCTAAACTTAAATTAACTTTCAGGCCAAAAAGCAAAAAACAAAAGCACACCTGATTAGATTTTGCAAAAGATGAGTCACCGGAGAAAAAGTGCATGTCTGGATGTGTGCGTTTTACATCACGGTCAATTTGCTCTATGATCTCTGTGTCCTAAAAAATGCCAAAGGTGGAGTGTAATGATCAAAATGATGTCCCCAACATTCCAGCCAATATCAGCAATGAAATACATCACATGAAATAACAAAAAATTGAACAGAAAATCAACTGCGAATTCAAATTATCACACACATTACTCAATTAAATTGATACCTGAAAGAACATATTCCAGATGCTGGTCTTCCCGAGGCTCAAAGGATGTTCTCCATGAGTTATTTCAGATCTCGAGAGCATCCCACTGCCTTCAGCTTTCACCTCATCGTCAAACCCCCCCACTGTAGTTTTCTCCAACCTCCTTGCAATTTCTGACTAGCTACCCACAGAAACATTCAGAAAACCCGAGGAATGTACAAATTTAACTTTATCAGCAGGGCAGTTAAAAATAAAACTAGGAATGAGAGACTTACAGGATTCATCAACAACTCATCTTTAAATTGCTTATATTGAGACCTCTTTTTAGTCAATTCTGATGACCATTGTGCCCGATCAGGTGGTAAATACCCCAGCAATAACTACCACCAATTCAACAAAAGAATCCATAAAGTTCCAACAAGTAGAATCCATGCATCTTATTTCTCATTTTCCCACCAATTCAATGCATTAAGAGAACGACAAAGAGTGAGCAGAAAACGAGACAAAAGAGGAAAGTTTACCTTCCAAACAGTGGACCTAATGCCGGCACCATCAGGTATTCCTTGAGATGCAATCCTTCTCAGCTCCCTCATATTTATCGCCTTCCTCGATAACTAGCATTAACATCAAAAGTTTCAGCAAGACGACCAGAGAAATTGCGCAAATAAATGCAAAGTGAGCGAGGAATCGTAACCCTAACCTCGGTTAGGAGCTGAGCTTGGCGAGAAATATCCTCAGCCGAAGGACCAGTAACCGTACTGGAGGTACCGTTATCATCTTCATCATCATCGGGATTATGATTATGATTATGATTGTCAATAACAATAACTCTATCAATGCTGGCTTGAGTGTTAACTTTACTAGTTCGTGAGTTTCTGTCGGGAATTTGGGGGATTTGAGGAGGATCCGGAGGATGTTGATGCTGGGTAGGAGGTGGCGAAGGCGGCGGTGATGAGTCGCGGGTGGCGGAGGGAGGGATTGGAGGTATGGCGGGAGATTCGGTAGTGGAGGATGAGGGATGGCGGTGGTGGAGACGATCGGCGTCGGAGGAGGGGGTGGACCAGAGAGAGCTGTTGAGCCAATCAGGGACCTTCTTCTTCACCATTGTTAAGAGACACGTGTGATGTTTCTGTGCGAGTATGTGATTTTTCTGATGGAGTGTGTAAGATGGAGAGAAGAAGTTTCTACGCTTCCTTTCCTTTCCGCTCTGTTGTTGTCGACTTGAGGAGAGAGGAGAGAAAGTGGGGTGGCGTGTGGATGGAATGACGGAGCGGTAATGGAAGGCATGTGACGGATTAATTAGAGGACGACAAGTTTTAATTATTTAACGAAGGTCCTGATAAGAAAAGAGAGGAAATTAATGAAGGTAAAATGTACAGTAACTACTAGTAGTAGTATTAAATTATTAATTAATGGGATTGAACCAAAATACTATCTCCGTCCATAAATAATTGACGTAAAATAATAATTTTTAATCTTATTTTATTCCATATTGTTTCATTTTTACAAATAATTTTCACTTTGAACAAAATATACGCTTCGGAAAAATTATCTGTGGACGGAGAGAGTACAAAATAAAAAATAAAAGAATACTGGGATGGGAGTAACATTACCCTTATTTAATTACTGTAATTATTCTCAAAAAACTATACTCTCTTTTATAATAGGTATAATAACGATAATAATAGTAGTAATTTCGGTTTTATCTGCTTCAAAAACGGGTTCAAAATCCTTGTAAATCAAATCAGACAATCAATTAGTGATTGAAAAGAAAAAAGAGACTTTCTTACAATGATCTTATACAACATTATTTGTCTCTGTTGGCTTATTTGTTCACTCATGCAAGCCAAGCCAAGCCAAACCACATACTTGCGAGAACAGAAACCAAACACATTCGGACTTTAGCTTTTGTTTTAACTTTGAACAGATATGTGAGGGCCCATGTCCATGTGTGCTGCTGCTGCTGCTGCTGCATAATTGATCTTGATCTTGATCTTGATCATGATCAATCAATGACAGATGCTAATGGTAGTAGTTCAGATCATGTGATGTGAGACATAGAAACTTGGACTTCGATTCCAATCCCATGTCGTCATTTTGTGATGCCAATTGCCAACACCACAACAGAGCATTGTAGCATATTTCTTGATCGAAACTCATCTTGCCAAGCCTTTTGCTCTTGAATAATGATCAACTATCTGCACTCATTTACTGATGTTCTTGACTGAAACTCATCGCGCCATGCCTGCAGAACAGCAGAACGGAAATAATATTACGATTTGTGTTCATTAACAACGACCGTTAATATGCATGAAATAGATAAATTGAGCTGATAGAGCACACATATGCTATCCTACACAAAACAGAGATACTAAAAGGAACAGACATTAGTAACAGTAACCTAGAAAACCCAAAAAAGGTTGCCAAAGACAGAATGGAAATGATATGCCAGTGAGTAGTAAGAAACAGAATGCCAGCAAATTTTTACCACACGAGGCCACCATCACACATACCATATCACCAGAAATCTCTGCATGAGCAAACCCCGTCCTTGAAATGATGGAATCGCTTAATATCTCTCAACACAATCTCCCTGTCACTCATCTTGCTAGCATATTTCATCAAAGAATGGCAATCACCACAAACTCTAAGATTTTTCACAATCCTAATGGTTGTCCCAGGAGCCATATGGATGAGTGCAAAAGCAAGTGCCAACTTCTCACTATGACTTCCCAATGAATCTTCCTTCTCTTCTTCTTCAACATTATGCAGTACCCACTCTGTTCCAGGCATGTATCCCTGTTGCCTTGCACCTGTCGTTAATTCTTCTAATTTCCGGTATATTTCTTGTGCTTCCTTGTGAGTCTGGTGACCAGCTACAAAATGACGCAGTCGGCCTTCTGCCTCTATGTAACTCCATCCTGGAGCCTTCTCAACACCTCTTTCCTGCATCAAACCCCTTACCCTCTCTGCGTCTTCCCATCGACCTACCGCAGCATAAACATTTGACAGGAAGACATATCCCCCGGCATGTGTAGGTTCAAGCTCCAAGAGCTTCTGTGAGGCTAATTCTGCCATTTTGGTGTTTTTGTGAGCCCTGCAAGCACAAAAGAGTGCTCCCCATATGATGAAATCAGGATCTACTGGCATGCTTCGGATGAAACCGAGAGCTTCTTCTAACCGGCCAGCCCTACCCAGCAGATCAACAACCAACGTATAGTGTTTCATAGTGGGCTCAATGGAGTAGTCGAGCTCCATGCTGTTAAGGAAATTAAGTCCAAGATCTACTTGGCCAGCATGTGCGCATGCAGTCAAAATGGCAAGAAAGACAACCTCGTCTGGTTTTAAACCTACAAAATCGTAACTTTTAGTTTGTTCAAGAAACAATCTAACAAAACAATAAAATCATCACCCTTAAAGTTAAAAAGTCACACCTGAATACATCATCTGTTTGAAGCATTGAATTGCCTGCTCAAAGTCTCCATGGATTGCCCAACCCCATATCATAATAGTCCACGTAAAGGAGTCTTTGTCTTTTATTTCCCCAAATACCTGCCTTGCAGACTCGATATTCCCACATTTCGCATACATATCTACCAAGGCATTCCCTATAGGTCCATTCAACTGGAAACCATTCTCGTTAATGTAGGTGTGTATCCGTAATCCACCTTCAAGAGCTCCAAGATTTGCACAAGCAGAAAGAGCTGAAACAATAGTGAGATCATTTGGCCTCACACCCTCTTCCATCATCCTGTAGAACGTGGACAATGCCTTTTGGTGCTCTCCATTGTGAGATAAACCATTAACCATGGTAGTCCAGGAGATTACATTCTTGTCTGGCATTTGGTCAAAAAGTTTCTTTGCTCGTTTTACATGCCCGATCTTCAGAAACCCATTAATCAAACAGTTCCAAGAGGAAGTCTCTCTCTTCGGCATAGCCTCAAAGAGCTCCATAGCCTTACTCATATTCCCAACTTTACAACACCCATTGATCAAGACATTCCACAACAATGAACTCCCACCATCAAATCTTTGAGGAGTTTCATCAAACACATTCAGGGCCGATCCCAGGTCCTCAACTTTCACATACATATCAACCAAAGAGATCCTGACAAAGTTGTCAAACTCATTCCCACACTTCAAAATCATCCCATGAAGAGCTCCACCAGGCCCTTTCAGGCACAAACCTGCGACAGATTTCAACACAAAAGGATAAGTTAGCACATCCGGTCTAATACTAGACCTGAGCATGTGAACAAAATAAGTGATTGCTTTGCTGTAATGGCCATTCTTCTCAAGGCCGCGGATCAATGCGTTGAAAGTGAACAAATTGTTGGAGGAGCAGTGGTTGAAGATGGAGAGGGAATGATGGACCAATTTGTGGGAAGACAGGAGAGAAATTAATTGGGTTGTGATGCGGCTGTTGGAAGAGAAGTTGCGGAGAAGGACTTGGGCGTGGATCTGACGGAGCTGGAAGTTGGTTTTGGAGGCACGAGTGAGATATACTAATTTGGTTTCTGTAGGGATTTGAGGAGGTGGTGACGGCGGCGGGTCGGGGCAGGAAGCGGATTTTCTTGTTTTGGTGGTTTTGGCGGGAGAGGGAGCTGCTTTAAAGATTGCATAGAGAGATCTTCTCTCCAGATGCCCAGTTGTCATTGCTCCATCAACAGACTATCGGTGAAACGCTTCGGCTCATAATCATATTATACCGTCCGTTTCTTTTTTCTCTCTTGGGTAGCATTTTGGAATAATTATTTTCGGTTGTGAAAAAAAAAATCATATTCATCTAAATATGCAGTAATAACTACTTCTTCCGTCCTTTAATCTTCCGTCTTTTAATAACAGACGTTTTAGAATAGTAGAAAAGCGTAAGATAAATGATCTTTGGGTTGATTCAAAAAAAAATTATTATTTGCACAAAATATATGCTTCGGAAAAGATAAAATAACAAGTACTCAAAATAGTAAAAAAACGTCATAATCATTCTCGATTCAAGGTTTCTTTTATAATCTTTTACTTAAAAAAAGAACATACATAACATAATAATCACCAAAATATATGCACATCAGCCACAGCAGGGTTTAGCAATTTTCCTATTGTACTGGCTGAGCTGTGTACTGATTTTGTTGTATCGCATTCGCAGCTTACTGGAAATTTGCTTACCATAATGAATGGAGATGATTAAATGGCGCGTCACTAGCAAGCATTTGAATCATTTCACAAAAACATGAACCTCCAAATATATAAATTCAGTGCGAAGATCCACCTAATCTCATCACCTTACAAATTCATAAATAGCCGTTAATATCATAAAACTAACACAAGAAAGGGTTTGATTGATCCCCGCAACAGCTGAATTTTTCTTTTCCAGTAAAAAGAGTATTCGTTGCCAAATACGATCACCATACAAACAATCCTATTTTTTACTTAAAGAACCCCAAAGAATGGATTATTAATTGCAGAGTTAAGCTCAGACCCAGCTACATGCAGTACAGCCATGTCAACCTTGTCACTGGGTAAAAACAGGAATTCATCCCCTTCGGTTTTCTTGAACCCGCACAGTTCAAGAAACTGAATGCCACCTTGGAGAGAACCAACTCGATCCTGTTCAACAAAGCGTACAATGGCAGAGCACAAAAGACATTAGTCGACAACCTGAAAAGACTTTTATTTTCTCAACACAAGGTGTGAAATTGAATGTGGACGGTTGGCCACACATTCTGTGAGTGAGTTGGGTGTTTGATCAATCGGTTGGCGAGTCCCCACCGCGAGTTACAGTTCAGATACAGCTTTACTAGAAAAACTACTCAAGCTATAGGAACCACCATATGTTAATCATGCACCATACCTACTTAGGTGCAAAGTATAATCAATTAATCATGACCAATTGGTAGAACCAAAGTTGCCATTTTGTGATCTAATAAAACTAGTAAAACATTGTTGGCCTAAGAAATACCTGAAATGTTGCATTAGTAAGTCTTATTTTTCTGAACTTCTCCTCACTAGGATTTTTGGCAACATTAGCTGTGTATGTAAGGAGAGTCTGAAATGCTCTCTTCACCTTTGCATCATCCTCCTAGTCACATAACAGCAAAAGACGAAAATAATCATTGAATAAACTCAAAAATGCTACAAAATTTTAATATTGCTATTCTAAGTGGCCCAAACAATCATTACAATGTGTTAGAGCTGTGTTCACCTTGTGAGTCTGCTTAAGAGACCGCAGACACTCTCTCATTTGCTCTTGCTTTGTTGCAGGCCTGACGGGCAATGAACTCTACAAAAGATATAACAAATATAACAGATATGACTCAAAGACATTTTGATCTGCACTAAACCCATAATTATACTCGTACCTTCCTCTCCTCTGCAGGTGGGGCAGAAGGTTTTACTGTAGTAGGATCTTCTGCGGGCAATCCAAGTTTTTTTCTCCTTTCTGCCTGTGAAGCAAACAATTTGGCTTAAGTATAACCAAAACACAGTGGAGGACTAAATAATACTCGAGAGAGGAAAAAACGAAAAAGGAGAAGCAACCTTATCTTCTTCCAACTTTTGACGAATTTTTTCCCTGGCTCTCTTCTCTTCCTCTTTCTCTGCCTTTCTCAGTGCCAATATACTGAGACAAACAACTTTTAGTCAAACATAATAAGGCCAGAAAGAAGGGTGGGGGGGGGAAGCAATTAACATCATACTTGAAATAATCAAAAGAAGCTAAACTAGATGATACAAACCGTTTTCTTTCATTATCCTCCTCAATTCGTTTTGCTTCTAGGAGTTCCTTGCCAATTCGAATCCTCTCCTGAAAAATATTCCAAAGTGATGTTGTGAAGATATGGCAAGTAGTCTATATCTGTAACGCTAAAGAGTTAACAAACAAGATATTGGAACTGCTAAAAAAACTTATCAGGTGGCAGAGTTAAACAGGAATCCTATATGGCTTTGTAAGTGAGCATTTACTTGTATCGAGTGAAATACTTGCACAATACCAACAAAAATGGAATTTGGGGACTGAGAGTCAATGTAAGAGCAAAATCACCTTTTCTTTTTCTCTTTCTGTCCTCCTCTCTTCCTCCTCTTTCTTCTTGCGAGCACGCTCCCTAAGACCGTGCACAGTATAGATAGAAGCTTAAATTATAAGGTGGTGAAGTAGCAATTACATGGAAAATACAATGTCAACCAAAATTCTCATAATACCTAAGTTCTTGTGCTTTGAGCTTCATTTCTTCTGGTGTCAATGAAGGCTTGGGAGCTTCAACTTTGGTATTGGCAGGTACCTGTTCAAAAAAGAAAGCAAGCATCATAAGACATTGTCAAAGCAATTAAAAAAGGAGACTTGATATCAGTTCGGGAAACAAATGATACCATGGGGACTTCATCTATGTCAGTGTCACTCTCATGGTCAACTACCCAATCCGCGGCAGCAGCAAGACTAGCATTACCTGAATTGACACAGAATGAAACATTCAGATGAGCACAAAAAATCAATAATGTTTCATAATCAAAGTGAAACACACAAATACAGGCTTCACATCATCATTAGATGTGGTCAAAGCTAATATGATAGCCTCACCAGAAAAATGGAGTGCCCGAATAGCCCGTCCAGTTGGGAATCCCATTTCCTCCAATTCCTCGAGAATCTTTTTGTCAACCTCTACAGGAACCAGTTCTAACAAATAAACATACAACAAATTAGACATTCACTAATACTAAACACTGTAGCCCACAATTGATTGACTCAACCACTCCCAAATTCGGAGAGCATCAATGGCAAATAACACAGCATGAAAAAGAGGAACTACTAAAGAAATAAACATCGTCGTCGTCGCATTGTGATTACCTTCAGGCTGGCTACTAGAGCTGACGTCAGCAGACGGTTCATCCACATCCATCGGCGCTGTTGGGACCTCTAAGCTTATTGGTTTAGCCGTCTCCGAGGTCTTATCTTCAAATCCCGTGTGCCCAGTCCTCTTAGTGTGCAGATCACATTCCTTCACGAGATTAAACGAAAACGACATAGATAAAACAAAATTGGGGGAATAAGACTTTAAAAGGCATCAAATTGGATGTCTTGGGGAATTCCACATACTGTTTTGGATCGGCAGGGTTTTCCGCAGGAGGTGCAGACTAGGTTAAGAACGGCTTCTGTGGATTCGGAGAAATTAGAGTGGGTGGTGACCTCGGCGTGTTCCTGAGCTTCTTGGACGGACTTCAAAAGGGCCCCACAGTCCCCGCACTGGAGCGACACTCCTGACATGATTGATTGATTGGTTGAGGGATGATGAGAGGGAAGATTAATTTGCTCTGTGATGAGCTTTTGAGCTTCTTCGACAAGGAAGGGAAGCTGAAAGACCCTGGTTTTTGTATCTTCTTCTGTAAACTTTTTCTACTAGTGAAACTTTGAGAGGTCTGGACGTTGAGATGGGCTTACGTTGCTAAAGTTCAGATCTATACAATGTCAGTGTCAGGCCCAATATAAGTGTCAGGCCCAATATATGGTCATTTGAGGTTACTAATTTTGTTCTAAAAAGAATATTGTTTTCACATTATTTATTTAGGTTAAAAAATGTAGTACTCTAATTATATTTTTTTCCAAAAAACTTTAATCTATTAAAATTTAATTCAATCAAAATTAATTTTTTTTTCTTTCATTGGTCAATTTAATAAAAATAAAAAGAAAGATAATTAGCAGGGCCCGCGCAAATCCTGGCCTAAATTTTTTTTATATATTTTTATTTTTATTTTTATAAATAATTAATTAATTAGTAATAAAAGTTAAGAGATTTAAAATTTAAATCTAAAAAAATAGTAAGAAAATATTGGTATGTATCTTAATAAGTTATATTTTTACTAATAAAAAATATAAATATATTTAGTATGTATACTTATTTGATATAATGTAGGCTCATACGCTCGTACATTCGAGAAAAAATAAGAGGTAAAATTGTTTCAAACAGTGAGTCATCCGGTCTCCTTAATATACATGCTTAAAATCAAAGCGATAGTTAATAAAATCCGGAGGGAGTATCATATATAAGCCACCATTTCGATATCTTAATATCTTATAAATAGCTCAATATTGTTTAGAGATTTTTACACACAAAAAATTGTGAAAAATACAAACAATAAAGAAGCATAGATAAGTTTTACGTGTCCAATCCTAATTTCTTTTAAAGTTTTATGTGTGAAAGAATGTACAAAAAAAATATATACAAACAAAGAAAGTATAAATAACTTTTGAAATGTTGAATATTACTCTATTTTAAAGTTCTAATTGGTGAAGAAAGGTAAAGTATGGTATTTTTTTTGTGTGTTTTATAGATATATATGCTAGAAATATCGCGGGGTTAAATTTGATTGGAAATATTTTACGAATTCGAGGACCATATTAATAATGTAGGGATTTGATTGAAAATATTTTACTAACACAAAGACTAACTTAAATGCGGGCTAGATTTGATAGAAAATAGTTTACGAGCATGGATTAAATTAATCATATAGGGGTTTAATCGGAAATCTTCTACGAATACAACGACTAAATTAATCAGGTAAGGGTTTGATTGAAAATCTTTACGAATAGATGTATAATTTTCTTATATCACATAGATGTATAATTTTCTTCTTAAGAATTTTAGAATTTTAATTAGTTGATCTAATAGAGTTAATTATCATAACTTATAAATTTAAGGTGTAGTATACATATTTATTTATTTACAAGGTTAAAATGGAAATAAAAATAAAGTAAAATGTCCTCGATAATAAATTGATAATTTTCCTCGTCAATTCTACCAATTTTGCATTTTTATACGATTTAGAATTTATTTTTATACATAATATAATTTAATACCTTTATCGTGTCCGGTATTTGTATCAATATACCATTACACTTTTTTTTTGTTGGTGCGCGAAAAAAGAAACACCGTAACTCCTTGCGACGAGTTAGAACTCGGGACGTTTTGATAACAAAATCACGACGTTCACACCTTGGGCACGTTTTACTCCTCCACCTGTCAGTCTTCCCCTCCGGTGCTACGACGCCAGCACAAAAAAGAAAAAAGAAAAAGAAAATATTACAATCACACCGTATCTTCCATCACTTCCTTCTCCTCTAATTTTCCTGGGAAAAACACATTTTCCCTAGAAAATCCGAAAACCCCAGCCCAAGCAAATGATCTCCAAACCCTAACGAATCACTCTCTCCACTACGATGCCACTTCCAATTATACATTTCAATGGAACCGCACTGCACTTCTTCACCCGACCCGACCAAACGAAACGAACAGGAGAAACTGAAGCGAATAGAATGGGAAGATTACCAGCAAGATGCCGCTCGGTTGATAAGTCTTTCATCTGCCCTCGCCGAAGCTAAATCGAAGAAACAAACGATCGAAGAGAAACTCGTGGCGCCTATCGAGGTAGCTTTTCTTTTTCCCCAGAGATTCATCACGTAAATTTTTGTAGGTGTTGCGCGTGGGTCAATTGATTGCCACGTGGATTAGCGGTTTCTGTGGTGCAGGTCAAAGCAGAGTCGTTGGGGAGATTAAATGAGTTAGAACAAATGAGGCAAAAGGTGGAAGCAAGAATGTCGGTGATGGAAAGCATGTCCTTCAATAGTAAAGTTGCAGCTGAAGATGTGAAGAAGGAAGAGGAACGGCTTAGTCTTGAACTCAGATCACTACTAGTTGCTGGCACCACACTTTCGGTTGTGAGAAAGCAACTGGAGGTAGTAGTTGGTTTAGCAGCTCACATTTGCTGTTATTGCAGTAGTAGTCGGGTTTTGATTGTGTTGAGATTGTAGTTTCTTTCACTTGCATCTTTTATGCTAATTAATTCGAGCAGAGATTCGTTTTGCAGAGATTTTTGTTACTATTTGAGCTTATTTTAGTTACTGACGGTGATTAAGAAAAGTGGGACTGATTTGTTTTATAAATGTCCTTGCTTGATAACATTTAGTTTGTTGTTTTTTTTTTGGGTACACTAAATTGATTTGTGTGCATTTCAGGAATCAAGGAGGTTACTTGCTGAAGAAAGAGGTTGTGTGCATCTTAGAAGCTTGCAGAAGATGCTCAGACTAAGGCAACAATATATGGTCTCACAAGTTTCATTGCTTTATCCTGTGAAGATATCAGCTGGACCTTTGGAAGAGCAAGAACTTGAATCTTTTCCAAGTAGCAGTAGAACAGGTAACATTGTAGTGAATTTACCTTGGCGTTTCATTTATTAGCTAAAGCTGAAATGATTGTATTGATACCTGCAGTAAGAAAATGTTCCCTTTTCTTTTGAATCACCCCCGCTGGGATGCCTTTTTGCAAATTATGGGGAACAGATATGCTTAATCATTTAATTATGCTGCATATTTGTAGTAGGAATCGGATATAGCATTGATTCAATTTTCAAGATTTTCAAAGCAAGCTTCCTTCTCAGATGTTAACTTTGCAGTGTTATGTCTAAAGCTTGCAGCTTACTTGTTTGTCTATACTATTGGATATTATTACTACGTGGATTAGTATCTAGGTTTATCTGAGCAGAGGAAGTCTCTCTCTACACTGCTTTATTGAAGACATGGATACTGCATGACACTATATATGTTGCTTAGAACAAATAAACTCTATGCTTCATTATTTTCGTTTGATATCCTTAAGCATCTGCTTTTTCTGATTTCCTACAGCATATTTGAGTAGTTGCAAAACTGGTAGTACGTTCATGGAATGTGCCTTTACATGATTCATATCCTTATTGTATGATGATGGACCCTGATAATTTTCCATGGACTGTAACGTTTCATAATGCATGCATCCAGCCTTCTATTCTACACACTGCACACCCTGGTACCAAGAGGCGATTTTGAGCTACTGATTTGTTTGTGACATTCCCTTGTTTCTATCAGGGAACTACGCTGGATCTAAGCCTACTAATCAAGGATCCTTGACAATTTTAGGTCTGCATTTGACCTTGCTTCCTTTTACAAAGATGAGTTTTTTCACTGATAAGAAGGAGGTC
>NBIL01142251.1:0-11618 GCA_002752925.1 Viola pubescens var. scabriuscula
GATAAGCTGATAATATTATTAAAGTTAAACACACAATAAGTGCGCGGGATCTCAAAAAATTAAGACCGATCAAAGCAGTCGAGTCTTAGGAAGAGGATTACGAGCTGATTCTATAATCATTATAAGTATGTAATTCATTGGTTGTTTGACCGATGACAAATATACCAGTAACAATTTGGACCATATTTGAATCTCACATCGCTTATATATATATATATAAATGGTGATTGCATCAAATAATTTATTTTGGGGAACAAATTAAAGAAAATTCAGTTTAGGGATGTCCTTACATTTTATGTCTAGTTTGGGAGATAAGGCTAAATTTTTTCCATTTATTTATTCACAACCTAATTATTTACATTTACATTTAAAAATAAAATCCCATGGGAAAATATCATAAACAAACAAAAATAAACACAGTCAGCAGTAACTATCCAATTAGTATTTTTTAACAGAAAAAATAAGAAATCCAATAAAAATAAATAAATAATTATCAATGTCCATTAGAGACCACCACATCCAAATTAAGCTAAGCAAATCTACACATAAACATGATTAGCACAAATCTGCCTCACTTGCCACTCTTATCCTTCCACACATAACCGAGCTAAAACTAAAATGATAAAAACTACTAATTAGCACCACCACTCTTCGAAGTATCATCGTTTAGTAAATATATCTCCCAATAATTTTTTATTGGATTTATCTTTTCTAACTATTTTTTGTTGTAAAAAGACCTATTTGTTAAGTTTTCCATCTAAAACTTTAACAGATTTGCTTTAACTATATATTTTGTATTCT
Source organism: Viola pubescens var. scabriuscula (assembly GCA_002752925.1). Classification (NCBI taxonomy): domain Eukaryota; kingdom Viridiplantae; phylum Streptophyta; class Magnoliopsida; order Malpighiales; family Violaceae; genus Viola; species Viola pubescens. The sequence continues at coordinate 802 of NBIL01142251.1, forward strand.
TTTTTATTTTAAAAAATGAGAAAAATAGGAAAATAATTTCTTAAAATTGAAAAAATTAGAAAAAACAAAAAAAATCCATAATTAAAATTTAAAAGTGATATATATTTTAAAAAGTTATAAAAAATAAAAAAAATATTGAAAAAATATGAAATTAACACCGATGTTTTTATTTCCCCCCTTTTTCCGATTTTTTCAACAGATGTTGCATTTATAAAAAAGTTGTATTAATATATATTTTTTATTTTTATGGATTTATTTTTGTTCTTTTTCAATTTTTATTTTTTAGAAAAATAGTTATGCTCATGTGTACTTAACAATTACTAAGTTAAAAATAATTTTTAATTTTATTGTGGAGTGTAATTTTTTTTGGATTAAAAAAAATGAAAAAATATGTTAGGGTTTTGGATGGAAAAACTAACGGAGAAATCTTTTATAACGAAAAAAAAGTTAGGGGAGCTAAATAGAACAAATAATTATTGAGGGGCCTATTTGTCAGACGATAATAGTTCAGGAGTGGTGGTGCTAATGATCCAAAATCTTCCCTTCAATTGGTTAGTATTGTCGTATTTATGGTGTAAAGTTATAAATTCGATCCATATTATTCTAAAGATGATTACTAATATAATCAATTTAAAAATTATAAAAAACTACTACAAAAACAACTCTTTCTTTTCTTTCTGATACGGATTCGGGTTGGAGTTTCCACCATCGGTATTAACTATTGTTAACAAATCAACCAAAACCAGAAAAACAAAATCTCCAAAGTTTCCTTTTTTATATATTTACAAGTTGACCATCCCCACCAAACCAATACCACAAAACGACAAGAACTAGGCTCTTTTTATTATAAACCCCCCTTCCGCCCTCCGTAGATCCACATTTCTCCTAAACCAAATCAGAACCATGGCCGTTTCATCATCTGCCTGCCCAAAACTCCTCGCCTCTTCCCCATTCGACTGCCGCTCCGACTCCTCCGGCGGTACCGACCAGCCCAACTACGGCCGATTCTCCGCCCGGTTCAAATCGGTGCGAAATGGGACCGGTTCGTTCCTGGGAGGTGGGGGTGGCATTTCGTCGATGATTTTTAGGTTCCCACCCAACTTCGTTCGCCAGCTCAGCACCAAGGCCAGGCGCAACTGCAGCAACATCGGTGTTGCGCAGATCGTCGCCGCATCGTGGTCTAACAATCCCACCGCCGGTAACCCTTCGGCGGCGGCAGCTGCTGCGACTAACGCAGCTGCCGCCGCCGCCACCTCCGCCGTCCCCGCAGCCGATGAGGTTGTGGTGGTCGACGGAGTCAATAACAATAACCGTAGTAACGCTAACAGTGTACAGCTAGAGGATTTGACTAGCGATCCGCGTAGCGTGTCGTCATTTTTGAGCTCCGATGGGAGCATCGCAGTTCATGCCGGTGCGTATTCGCTCTCATCTACTCATTTCATTCAATGGTTGCCATTAATTGTTTTTAATTTTTTAATGGAAATGGTAACAAACAGCATTTTTGGTTTCGCAGGAGAGAGATTGGGTAGAGGGATAGTGACAGATGCCATTACCACGCCAGTGGTGAACACTTCTGCATACTTCTTTAAGAAAACTGCTGAGCTCGTAGATTTCAAGGTACGTACTTATTGCAGGCATGTGATAACATCAGCAGATTCAGTTGCTCTTTCTGATAAAAATGTACATTTTGCAATGAATAGATGTATTTCGTTTAAGCAATAGCTAACTAACTCAATTAATGATGGGTATTTGTTTTGTGTTACCAGGAGAAACGCCATACTAGTTTTGAATATGGAAGATATGGTAATCCCACCACAGTTGTTCTTGAAGAGAAAATAAGGTGTGTTTTGCAATTTATTGATTGTTTTTATTTTTTATTTTTTACATTTTTCCATTGAAAATATTTTTTCTTTGAATTTCTTTTTGAATTAGTGCACTGGAAGGGGCGGAATCAACATTAATTTTGGCATCTGGGATGTGTGCAAGTACGGTATTGCTGTTGGCCTTAGTTCCGGCTGGTGGGCATATCGTGACCACCACAGACTGTTATAGGAAGACTAGGATATTCATTGAAACTGTTCTTCCTAAAATGGGGATCTCGGTATGGATTTTGGTTCTTTTCGATCTTTTGATATAGAGTTGCCACAACTCCTGCTCTGCAGGTTCCATAAAAAACTGTGGCATCTTATTCTTTGAGTTATTTTTAGGTTAGTCACATGGATGCTAATCTTATGTGTCACTGTTTGCACACATTGGCGTTGTATTCTAAATTTCTGTTTCATATTGTGATATTGTGCAGGCTACTGTAATTGACCCTGCAGATATGGAAGCTCTGGAATCTGCACTTGAGAACAATAAAGTCAGTAATGTAGAGCATAGTGTATTGTACTTTAAAGGCTCCATTTGGTGGCAGGTTATCCTTAGTTGAGTGGCTGTCCATTTTTCATGCAGGTTTCTCTTTTCTTCACTGAGTCACCAACAAATCCCTTCTTAAGATGTGTTGACATTAAGTTGGTTTCGGAGCTTTGCCACAGGAAAGGAGCACTGGTCTGCATTGATGGTACCTTTGCAACGCCTCTTAACCAGAAGGCCCTTGCACTTGGTGCTGATCTTATTGTTCACTCTGCAACAAAGTACATTGGGGGCCATAATGATGTAAGTTTGCTGCTTGATTTATTGGTTAGATAAGAAAATGCTAATATTTGAGTTGCAAGCTTTTTCTCCAGTATTTAATGCAAAATTGCAAATATGTATTCCAGGTCCTCGCTGGTTGCATAAGTGGTTCCATGAAGTTAGTTTCAGAGATTCGTAATTTGCATCATGTGTTGGGTGGTACTCTCAACCCAGTAAGTTATCCTCATTAATTAGCCTTCTCATTGAGGCATGTTGACCTAATTTCTGTGTATCCATCTATCCTTTATGGACATTAGTAATATTATCAGACAAGCAGGTTTTAAATGTATCTATTAGTCTCTAGGCATTTATTCTTCAACAAAATCTGCATAGTGCTTCCAGGTATGCGATGCAGATTGTTGTATGCATTGTCCACATCTGTGGAATAAAATTTTGTTCTCCAAAGATGAAAATATTAATAAAAAAAAAACTGAAAAGCCGATTTCTCATTTAAATTTAGTTTTATTGGCATGAATGCTTGTGAAGATAATTTTTGGATTTGGTCTCTTTTCTGTTTGAACAGAATGCTGCGTACCTGATCATTCGAGGCATGAAGACCCTGCATCTTCGTGTACAGCAACAAAATTCAACAGCAATGAGGATGGCCGAAGTTTTAGAGGCACATCCTAAGGTGTGTACTCATTTACTATTTTCTCAAGTCATTTTTTTTTAGTCATGAAGATTCCATTCGACCAATTTTCTTGTGGAGGACTTTTTTCTTCTAATTGCTGGAACAAAATTCATGCACAGCTGTTATGTATCTTTGTTAGAATTGGTCGTGGAAAAGATAAGTGAAGAAAATGTTAAAGGTTTAAGAATGGATGCTAACTCAAGTTGCATAAAAATTATAAAATTGTCCTGTTCCACTAGTGATTATTATCAATTATACATGACTGTGAGTATCCTAGAAGCCATACTTCATTATGGCATCCTGTCGCTTCTAGGATAAGAACTACGATCAATTTAGTGAAATGAATGAGTAGGTAAATAGTACACGTCTATACTTCAACGGAAACATGTGGGTGTCAGAAGTATCCTCATAATAATTGCATCCTTATTTTCGTTCCCACAAGTTACCTTTGTATTTTTTATGATGCCTACTAGTAGCAATAGTCTAAATTATGCGTTGCTGATAAAAAGAGCTCTTGATCCATGTATTGTGTTCATCATACTTGAGGATGGGTGACATTTTACTGTTTGCAAGCAATAGTACATATGTCATGGTGACCAGATTTTGTTTCACCTGATGCTAAGGTTTTGACGCCTTGATAGTGGTTGTCTTGGAAGCTGCTGCTAACTACTAGAAGACGACAAAAGTTCTCTCTCTTAACCCATAATATACCTAGTTTGCTGAATGTCAAGTTTGCATTTTTACACTTGAGACTGTCAAGCATTGTAAACACGGTTGTGCCTCGTTCCATCTCAATACCGATTTTGACTATTCTCCGTTCGTCCTGCTTTACAGTAGATCACGACTAAGTATTGTTTGTGCTAACTTGTTATCAGAAAGATATAGACTACTTGAAATGCATTTACTTGATGCTGGGATTATTTTGGGTTGAATTGATAAATCAGATTCTTCTGTTGTAATATTTAACTATTTTATGAGTGGTGCAAGGACTCATGTGAACATAATGGCAGGTGAGGCACGTTTATTATCCAGGCTTGCCAAGTCATCCCGAACATCACATTGCCAAGCAGCAAATGACTGGCTATGGTGGTGTAGTGAGTTTTGAGGTGGGTGTTTCTGACTCAGTGCTTGAATGTTGGGTTGTCTATAATCATATACCTTGAATATTTAACTGTCATACCTGTTTATGGTGCAGATTGATGGTGATTTGAAGACCACCATAAATTTTGTGGATGCACTGAAAATCCCATATATTGCCCCTTCATTTGGTGGCTGCGAGAGCATCGTGGATCAGCCAGCTATAATGTCTTACTGGTACGTCCTTAATTATCTTCTTGATATTGTTGAAATACCTCCATATTTATTAGCAACACTATCCCTCAAGTCCACACCATAAGAATATGATATCTAGGAATTTTATTACCGTGCTACATAACCGTGGTAAGTTGCACTGGAGAACAAAATTTTGCCCTAGAGAGGTTACTTGTATTTTTTTCATGCATGAGAACCAACGCTTGTGTTCAGCCCACTGGATTTTGCTAATTATTTATGCACTATTGTGTTGGAAGTGCATGCAATCAATTTAGGCTGGTGGTGCAGCTATTTTGTTTTCATTTTTTAATGTTCTTTGAAATGCGACCACAAGCAAAGGTGATAGCGATACCCAATTTTTGTTCATGTTACTAAAAGCTTATTCAATCAATCATTCATTAGTAAGGGTGATTCATAAAAGATTTAAAAGATGAATCATGCTTACCAAGCCAAATGGTCAAACCAATGGCCAAGTTGGGCTGCAGGTGGATTTCTTATCTAAACTAAACAAGCATTGCTGAGTAGGTAAAAGTTAAAACTGTTAAGGCTGTTAGTTTCATTACTTGAAGGGAGTTGATTTTCTAATTGCGAATTTGAAACAGGGATCTTCCGCAAGCAGAGAGGGAAAAGTACGGGATTAGAGATAACTTGGTCCGGTTCAGCTTTGGAGTTGAAGACTTTGATGATTTGAAGACCGATATACTCCAAGCCCTCCAGACCATATAAGGCGCATTATGATGATTTGGTATTTGATTCTGCCAAGCGGCTGATTCAGTTTGGAGACCTTATGGGTGCGTTACCTTTCCATTTTGTTTTGTATTTTCAGTTTATATGCTATTTTAGTGATTCAAGATCGGTGTTTGATCTCCTTAATTTCCATCTGTTTGGAATCAATACTTGAAGAATGCGACTATCTGCTAATAATTCAGAACATCAAAATTCTGTTTATGCATTCTGGTTTGTGCTCTTCTTGTGGATGATTGTTGATGGATGGTTCAATGTTTGAAGTCGGTGCAGAAATCTGGGCTCCTATTGCTAGTTTTTTTAGTCCAAAGATGCCATTCGTTGGACAAAAAATGGTGGGATGGTGATGATTATTGGAGGATTATTAAACACACCACACACTTTATATTAGTAGTTTTATGTAGTACTACTGCACGGAACGCAAGAATATGCAAAATTCGCAAGGAAAAAAGAGAATGAAACGTGAAAATATATGATCCAAAGGTCAAGGAATTTATATTATATAATATATTATGCCTTTGTTCTCTTTTCTTTTGTCCAAATCTACTCTCTATGGCTCATCTCATTTTTATTCTTTTCTCCAAAGAAATCTTAAATAAATTTCCATTCTTGTCAAATTGGAAAGACTGAGGCATCTTTTAAACGCATAATAATTGGGTTCTAAAAGATGACCTTTTCAATAAAAAAAATTCAATTTCTAAATTAAAAAAAAGATTTCTCTTAAGCTTTGTTATTATAGAGATGACAAATTAATATTTTTTTAATTAAAAAAGGACTAAATCAAGAGAAGATTATTTAAATTCTTATAATTCTAATCTTTGCGACCTCTTAAAAGGTCTTCTTACCCTTTCCCATTTTCAATAGTACACACTGTATATTCCTAAAATCTCATCAATTAATAGAAAATTGCCTATAAAAAAAGAGTAGAAAATAAGATTCTAATTTCTAAACAAAGAAGGACTCCATTTAATGTTTAATCACAAAAAAATGATCTTGTTTTTTCATCTTGAAAGAGTGAACCAAATAGAAGATGCCAACCTAATCCAATCCAATCCAATCTTAACAATAAGAATGATATCCTTCAAAATTAAATTAGATAAAAACAATGATTATCTCCTAAATTCCCTAATGCTCCACAAATAGCAAAAAAATGGGTTAAGCTAGGTGATTAAATATTTAATACAGTAATATTTTTCTTATTCCCAGCCGGCCAGCCCCATAAACCATAATCCACTTCCCAATCTCAAATATTCCAAAGTTCCTCCTTACCCCTTTTGGATTCTTTCTTCCTCCTTCACCTCTCCATAAACCCTCTTCTTCCCATCTCAGCCAAAAGGCCCAAAACACCAAAGAAACAGAGTGTCATCATAAACTGATTGATCTTAGTTATTAAGTAAAGCGGATGAAGTTTGGTAAGGATTTCAAGAACCATCTTGAGGAAACGTTGCCTGAGTGGAGGGACAAGTTCCTCTGCTACAAGCCCCTCAAGAAACTCCTCAAGAACTTCCCTTCAACCGCTGATGATGATGATGAGATCGAGAGGAGGAGAAGGAGTGGTTGTGGCAATGGCAGGAATTTGATGGAACCCCAAGAATGGTTTGTTAGAATCTTGACTGAAGAGCTCGAGAAGTTCAATGACTTTTATGTTGATAAAGAAGAAGACTTTGTCATTCGCTTTCAGGTTTATCTCTGCTTTTCACTTAGTTCAGTATCGTTTTTATCGAATGTGTCATGCGGGTTTATGGTTTGAATCTGTGATTAAGAGGTAATTGACATTATTTGGATATGGCAATGGTAACCACTTGTTGTGATGCTTTGATACTGTTTTAGGATTGAAAAATTGGTAGAGATTACTGTTTAGTCTTGAAAAAATCCAAATATTTAAGGCTTGTGCCTGGATAAATTTGTCGAATATCTTATGTTTGAGGATGATGACTCTGTAATAGAGTAGAATTGTAAGTATTAGAAGCAAACTATACACAGCAATGATCTTTCTGCTACTCTAGCTTTACTATGTCGTTTTCCCCATGATGGTGGATACTTTATCTGGTTCCGCGTGTACTGTGACTTTTTAGGTGTGAAATTCAGAAGAGAATGGCAGATTGCTAATTTGATTTATTTGGGGAAATATTGTACTGTAGGGTTTATTCAGTTTTTGAATTTTTTGATGTTGGCCATCAATATGAATATGCTCCATGGTAGGTTCGTTGTTACGCGGACCTTAACTCATCTGCACGTACCTTAACTCACCTGTTACTGTTTTTTCTCCCATTAGTGACTGTTTGTTGAAATTGAATGGTCCGTGGATTTCGGAATAAGCTCATTTATGAGTACAAGCAACTCAGGAACAATTGTTGATAATTGTAGTTGATGATTCCTAATAGGGAAACGGTTACACTGATAAAGATAGGCGCACCGAAACTGCGGTGGGCTAGCTGAAGGTAAATTAGAACGTGAGGTGAGAGGCAGCATGGACAGACTTGGTCATAACATTAGAGAAGGATACTTGTGATCTACAAATTATGCTCATTGATGTAGATCGTGTTCACACATGTATTCCATAAGAGTTTACAAAATGTATTCTTAATATATCTTAGATCCTCAAATCGCAACAAGCTTAGTCAAGTCACTTTGCTCATATTGACGTCCTGAAAAGGATGACAAGTCATGGGGTCCTTACACATAACCACTATGTCTTGTGAGAGGTTCAAAAGTTGTCGAAGACGAGCGGAGGATCTATGTCCTGTTTAGACATTCAAGCTGTAGATAAAAGTTGAGATCTAAAATTTTGTTATGCGAACGATTAAATGCAGCTCTCTCTTGCTTGTTTTCTATGCTCATTGGATGATTCACTTTCTTCCTTTGTTGAGTCTCTGATACTGAAGTTCATATCGAGAATGGCAAGCCTCTGTCCAGCTATCCTTATTTGCTTCTTATTTACTTGTACTTGTAACAGGAGCTGAAGGTAAGGATTGAGCGTCTAAAGGGAAAGAGCAGCAAGAATGGAATTTTTACATCAGAGAGTGAGTTTTCTGAAGAAATGATGGAAATTCGTAAAGACTTGGTCACTATTCATGGGGAGATGGTCCTTCTGAAAAACTATAGTTCCTTAAATTTCGCAGGTATTGAAACTGCTAAAGCCTTTTCACTCTTCTCTCCATGGAGAATACTTACTGAAGATTTTTGTTCGGTCATTGTCACGGTCAGACTACTTTATCATATACCAGTCAATTGAGTACAGACTGTTACCTGTTTCTAAAACAGTCTGTTTTTTCTTCTTTGATAGGTCTGATTAAGATTCTGAAGAAGTATGATAAACGAACGGGAGGATTGTTACGTCTACCTTTCACACAACTTGCACTACATCAGCCTTTCTTTACAACAGAACCTCTAACGAGGCTTGTACGTGAGTGTGAGGCGAATCTTGAGCTGCTCTTTCCATTGGAGGCAGAAGTCATTGAATTTACTAACACTGCACAAGCACAGCCAAATCCTCCATCCAACAATGCAGAAAAGATATCACACGAGGCATCCTTAACGCTTGGCAAGGAAGCAGTGGATATGTATCGGAGTACTGTTGCTGCCATGAAGGCCATCCGGGGCCTTCAGAAGGCAAGTTCGACCTGCAACCCGTTGTCATTCTCTGTTCACTTCAACGGTCAAGGCGATGAAAGTACTGGTGAAGTAACCGAGGCAAACTCAGCTTCAAACTCTCCAGCCACCCAACGGACAGTGGAGCCTGATCAAGAAGACGCCGCCGCCCATTTGGTATAGCAAACTTTCTTCTTCTTCTTCTTCTTGATTTGTTTCTGTCAAACAAGAATGTAATTGGTGGAGTTGCCTAAGGGCCTGTATAACAGTATAACACTATGACTTACAAGTTCTTCTTCACTGAACTTTTTTGTGATAAAAGAATTGAGTTCATCAAACCATATCCACCAACTATCCCATTATTTCGTTTACTTTTAATTTAATCACGCGTTTTCATCAGAATAGTGATATTTTTTTGCAACTAGTCTTGCCGAACAGACTGACCAACTGATGTGGATAAAAAACTCGTCAATTATCGACATCTCTCTTCCACGTTCTTACTCCGCACAGGCTTTGCCATGTGTTTCTAACCTTAAAGCAAGAACTATGGTCAAGTTTATCCCAAAAATTGCCAGGAAATCTGATGTTAATACTAAAAGAAAAAAGAAGAAAAACTGGAAAATTGGAGTTGGCCTGATTGGTTGGGTTGGGGGTTGATTTTTGAGACAGATTGCATACACAGTTCACTCTCATCTCCTCTCCACCCTTCATTCATTATTTTTAATTTATTTTTTTGGTAGGTCTGCTTGGTTGGTTTTTGAGACATTGCAAGTAAGATGCTTATAAATCTATTTTAATAGAATTCAAGAGTTTAAGGTATTGTGTACTGTTTATATATATTTCAGATTTTTTGTTTGATAATAATCTCTAATGAGTGGGTATTGTCGTTCTATATCATATCTATATATATAGTACATGTTTATATTTTGAAAATACAGAAAATTCACATATCTATTAAGGTACCGTATCTAAAAAAATTAAAATTTCGTATTTGTATATGTATCCCTATAATAATAGGTAAAAGATAAAATGAAAAAGAAATTAGATAACTAGAAAACAAATAAGAAATGAGAATATGTTAGAAAAATATAATAATAATGAACAATGAACAATGAAAAAAAACAGATGAAGGAAAATGACCTCCACCATACGGTAACTATTTATTTAAATGGAGAAAAAATATTGACTGCTAAAGTTACGGTGTAAGAAAAAATTATTACTAATTGTACCATAAATTAAAAAAAACGTATAAAGCTAACAATAAAAAGTTTATACAATATGTTCCATATTCGTAGAGTAGGAAATTTTGTTGCTCATATTCTTACTAGAAGAGTTTTGTCTTCCGATTTCGAAAAATTTTGGTCTCGGAATGCCTCGCATTTATACGGTCTTATGTAATTGTAGATGTGATTAATGAATGAAGATCCAAAATTGATTTGAAAAAAAACAATAATTTTTTTTTTGGGATTTGGGAAATTGAAAAGAAAAAAAATTACAACCAAAGTAGAAACTGGACTTTAAATTTAAGTCATACATACATGAACTCCTCTAAATGAATTAGGATGCGTCCATAGCTGCACATGTGAACTCATTTGAAAAGGTTGAAATCAGCAGTTAGTGTAAGTGCAACAGTGTTCATCACCACTTTACCCAGAACCAACTTTTTGAGTTGAAACTTGAAACTACTATGTAACCATACAGATCTCAACTAAAATTGTTTCTCTTTTCTGTTACGTGCGGAAAGAAAACTCACAGACAAAAAACAGAACTGTATGCTCCAGTTCGCCGGAAAATCACAAAGACCATGGTGATAGAAACATAAAATCCTTGTTTGACAGACATTCACACAAACCCTTCTAGCAGCTTT
>NBIL01142252.1:0-13583 GCA_002752925.1 Viola pubescens var. scabriuscula
AATATTGGGATGCGAGGAAGACATTTATTTTGCCCCAGAAGGAGTAGTAGTTTGGCCAGCTCGTTTAAAATACTTTTGTTTTCAAATTTTTTATTATTATTATTACAAGAGAGTTTAAAGTCTATAAATCTCAGTTCATCACCCTACCGTGTACTAACCGACTTTATTACAACTTCGTGTTCAGTTATGTATAAATTTATTTTTAATGTTTATTATATTTTGAAATAAATTAATTTTGTGTTAATTTAAAATCCACCATTAATACATCCAAACAAAAAAAAAATCAATCCTTTAGACAACTACGCTTTAGAAGTACTTTACTTTAGGAATTAGGACTACATATACCCTTTCTTTTTCCCCGGGACATTAGGACAATTTTTATAGTTTGGTGTTTCCAAATTCCGATGTGGTCTCCGTTCAAAAAAATATCTATCGAATATAAACGCTTTTTTTTGTCTTTTTCCTTGTGATATCAACAACCATGTTCTGGATCAGCTACATAGCCTACATGATCTATTCATCTTTCTGTTTTGTTCGAAATATGCCATAATGAAAATAGTACTCTTTCGGATATTTATTAATTGTCGCTTTTTATACTATTTATAATTTATAGTGTAAAAAGCGACAATTAATAAAAATCAGAAGGAGTATTTGTTTTCTTTATAAAAAAAAATTGTAAAGTTTTAATATGATAGTAAAAATTGTCATATTGAGCTGAAAAATAATTGAAATCAACTCAAATGTTTCATAATATAATATATTAATTTATGTTAATGCTTTAGATTGTTAAAAAATATATAAATACTTTTTTTATATATATATTTACGCTTTTTAACAATTTATAATATATTTTATGCAAATATTGAATGAAACAAATAAAAAGGTGAAAAATATCAATTAAATAAAGATGAAAAAGGAGAAAAGAAAACCTACAATTATTTTCAAAACAAATAATTGTCTATAATTGAACCAAATATCAAACCATTCAAGTTTTGGTTAATGAGTCAATTGTTTAACTGGGTTCACGAGAGTTTGATTGTTTGGTCGATATATATGGTTCATCTTTATATCATAGAAATAAAGAAAGATGAAAAAAATATAAAATGATCAATTGAATAGTCTGATTCAAGAAGTCAGTTTGTCCATGTCGATTGATTTTTTTTTCAATCTAAATCCGACCTAATTTTAATAACTATGTTTGTGACCTAATAATAATTATACTAGCTAGAGGTAATCATTTTGATTTCACCAAGAATTTCCCATAGGAATTCTCTTGTCATATTTTTATAAGTGTGGTTAAAGAAACCATTTTCGGATGAAATATCATGTGCAGACTCAAATTCTCTCCTAGACTCAAAATGAACTGTTCTATGTAAGAACCATTCTAGTTTTTTTCCATCTATAATATTCTCATCTTTCATGAAAAAGAAGACGATAAGAGTACAATTGCATGTGTTATTAAATACTTCTTTTCTTTTATATTACTTGTCGTTTTAAACATTTTCTTCTTGCTTAAGTTACTGGTCATTTTTCTACTTTTTAGGTAAATTTTAGTGTAATTTTACTCAATCATCCCTTAATATGAATTTAATTAACAATCCTGATGGTAATTAAATATGAGATTTTTTTTAAGGTTACTAGGGTAGACATATCAAAACATAATATGTTAATTACTTCCTTAGTTCTAACTATTGGATAAGAAAAAATAAGTAATACGATACCAATAGAATAAGTGACAATATATAGTACCCCTTCCGTCTTTTAATAAATGTCGTTTTGAAATAGTAAGAATCTGTAGATCAATGATCTTTGATCTTATTTTATTCCACATTGTTTCATTTTTACTCCTAATTTCCACTCAAATTATCACACCATCATCAAATTGGATTGATGCATAATTTTTTTGTTGTCATTTGCAAAAAATATATGCTTCAGAAAAGATAAAATAACAAGTATTATGAACAGTAAAAATTTGTAAGAAAACGACATTTATTAAAAGACAGATCGGGTAATTAAGAAGAACCAAAATGATCAATAGTATTTCCACCGCTTCAACTTTGTCTATTTGTCCTTTATTTTTTACCCTTATTTACCCCAAAAAAATTACCTAGGCTTCATCAATGAATTGATGTGACATATTTTGAGATATCGAGGGAAAGTGAATAAAAAATCACCATTTAAATCTTGTCACATTTTAATATAATTTTGTGTGTAATTTATTAGTATTTTATTTACATAGCATTCCTCGCAAGAAAAGACAAGGAAAAAAAATATATGCGTCGATGTACTTCCTTATGTTTAAAGTCTAAAATTTTGTCCACAAATAATGAATATTTTGGTTAAATTAATATACTTTTGATCTCATTTATAAATAAAAAGTTATTTTATGATGCGTTAGAATCTGAATAAAAAAATTGAGAAAAATTATAAACCACATAAAATTTCAGAGATGAGTAAAAGCGACCGTCATCAATATTACTTTTTCAGAATTTTTTTTTCTTGAAATTTGTGCCTCACTCAAAAGTTCAGTGTTAATTATGGACGGAAGAAGTAGTGGAGAAACCGCTTTTTTGTTTTTGTTTTGGGTAAATGTGTTTCCAAAAGCACACTTCTTTTTTCTCTTTATAAAAAGAAGGGGAAGCAAATATTTTGTCCACCAAAGTATTTTATTTTTACAACCGCACCGCAAATATTTTGTCCACCAAAGTATCTTATTTTTACAACCGCACCACTAAAGTTTTATACGTCATTTGATTTTTTTACAATATGGTTTACTACAAATGTCTTTTTCATTTTAAAATAATATTTTTTCTGTTTTTTAATAAATATCATTTTCCTATAGATTTTTACTATTTATAATATATTTATTATTTTATTTTTTTTGAAATAAATATTTTTTGCAAATGACAAAAAAAAATTATGCATCAACCCAATTTGATGATGGTGTGGTAATTTGAGTGGAAATTATGAGTGAAAAAAAATATGGAATAAAATAAGATCAAAGATCATTATTTTACGAATTCTTATTATTTCAAAACGACATTTATTAAAAGACGGAGGAAGTATTTACTCCAAAATTAAGATGAAAGAGAGAGGAGAATGAATAATCGATTCACTTCAGTGTACCACAAAAAAGAAGAAAAAAAATCTACATCTAATATAATATTTTCAGTAATTTTCTTAACATTATTTTTTAATATTGTCTAACTACTTATTTATCGAAAAAAATATATTATTATTTAAATATTTTTTGTTGGCTCTCTTTCATTTTTCTAATTAACTTCACTAATACTAATAACAATAATACCTTTCAAAAAAAAAGTAATAACAATAATAAAGTAAGTTTAATAATGATTTATATTTTTATCATATCAACCATGTCACCGTATTTTAAATTTTATTATCCATGTTAGAATTAGCCTATTAAAAACAATAATAGAGAAAAGTTTAATAACATAATTGTCCAAGAAAATTGTGTAGTGATTAAATTGAGAATCAAGTGTTTTTTATAGTGACGTAGTGATATTTTAAATTAAATATAGTATTATTAATTAATTATTAGATATATTCAATAATATAAATTTAATAATTATAAGATCATTAATTAGTCATTAAATCTATTTAACGACATTATAAATCAAATAATGTCATTATAAGCACGTCACTATAGAATTTCCTTGATAATCAAAGTATAATTTGGTGGTTTTTTTCCAGAAAAGGAATTAAAAATAAAATAATAAAATAATAAAATATCAGTCGAACCGCAGTTACTTATTTAGCTTTTCCAAAATGCGAGATCAAATAAATTATTTATGTCTATGGTGTAAGATGCTTTTGGGTGTGCATACGATCAGATGAACACCTTTATTTCCAGGTGGGCTTTGGCCTGGTCATTTTAAGACTAGAACAAAAACATCAAGTTATGGGTTGACAGAGCAGTTGAGTGTCTGTGTAATTTTTGAGCACTCCTATAATTCACATGTTACACTATACACATATAAAGAGTACATAATACGTACTAGTGTGCTTACCATCAATACTCGCAATAATATACTCCCTTCGGGGCAAATTAAATGTCTTCTTCGCATCTCAATATTCAGTAGGGAACTCATATTAAAGAGGCCGGATGACTCACTATTTGACCCCAAAAAATTTCGTACTTTTTTTCGAACGTACGTTAAATTAACGTACTTCTGAGAAAAAATTAGGGGCAAAATTGTCTCAAATAGTGACTGTTCCAGCCGCTTTAAGATACGTGCCGAAACAGTAAAAGTAAATCCTAAAACGACGTTTAATTAACCCCGGAGGGAGTACAAGTTTATCTTCCAATTTTTTTTTAATATTAGATCATACTATCATTTACTCTATTTGTTTCTAAATAAATGACCAATTTTAATTTTTTACATAGATCAAGATAATGATTAATCATTTTTTTTATCTTAAATAACTTTATCTCATTCATATTAATTAATTTTATTCGATACACTATAAATTGGATGATGTATATTAATAATATTTTATTAAAAAACGACCTAATGTACAGATTATACTTTAATTTCTAACAAAATTATACTTCTCAAACGTCATTAAAGAATAAATTATTATTTAAATATACGAGTAATATATAAAGTATGAGTTCACTACAATAACACAGAGTAATTTATACTTGAGTCTGGTCGTCCTCTTACATAAAAGAAAACCGGTAGTAACAAAGGTAACACTAGCATCTCTCTTCCACTCTCTGCTCAAGAAAACGCCAAAAAAAACATTGGGAAAAGCTTTCCTGGCATCTCCTATAAAAGGGACACAACTCCGTAAATTGGACCATAACCCAATTCTCCAATTAACCAGCTCCTCCCATTGCAAATTTTAAGAAATTCAAGCCCTTGTTTGCAAAAAAGAATTAAAAAAAAATTCACACAAGCACAACTACAACTACTGAGACAAACCGAGCTTATAAAGATTCCAACATTTGCTCACCGATCTTCCCAAAGAAAACGGCCTTGGCTTTTCTTCTATCACCACACTTTCCTCTTCTACTTTCTCCACCACCCAAAAAAAGAAAACCATATATATATATAAACAAAAGAAACTTACATCAAAAACAAGATCCATTTCTAGCTAATGCAATGGCAATCAAAACCATGTCGCACAGCCCATCACCAGTGCCCAACAATAAAAGTAATTTTAACGTTAACATTAGTGACCAAAACGCGTCACTAGTGTTTGACGCAAAAGTTTTGAGATGCCAAAATAACATACCCCAACAGTTCATTTGGCCCGATCACGAGAAGCCTTCTGTCAATGCGCCCGAACTAGAAGTTCCGCTTGTTGATTTGGGCGATTTCTTGTCCGGTAATCCAATTGCTGCCACGGAAGCTTCTAGAACAGTAGGCGAGGCTTGCCGGAAACATGGATTCTTCCTAGTGGTGAATCATGGGGTGGAAAAGAATCTTGTCGATGATGCTCATAAGTACATGGACAGCTTCTTCGAATTGCCACTTCAAGGAAAGCAAAAAGCTCAAAGAAAGCTTGGCGAACACTGTGGTTATGCTAGTAGCTTCACCGGCAGATTCTCCTCCAAGCTACCATGGAAAGAAACTCTCTCTTTCCGCTTCTCCGCCGAGAAAGACGCACCGAAACACGTCCACGACTACTTGTGCAACACAATGGGCCAAGATTTCTCGGAATTCGGGTAAATTTATAATTTAATTCCTTCGTTCGTCATTACATATGTACTTATTTTTGTAAGATTGCTTGGTGTACTTTACACGCGGCAGAATAATCGAAACTAATTTAATGTTTTTTTCAACATTGTTTATTTTAGGAGGGTGTACCAAGAATATTGCGAGGCGATGAGCACTTTGTCGTTGGGGATTATGGAGTTGTTGGGTATGAGCCTTGGAGTGAGCAAAGGGCATTTTAGGGATTTTTTCCAAGAGAATGATTCGATAATGAGACTTAATTACTATCCACCATGTCAAAAACCTGACCTTACTTTAGGGACTGGACCGCACTGCGATCCGACATCCCTAACCATCCTCCACCAGGACCAAGTGGGTGGTCTTCAAGTATTTGTCGACGACCAATGGCGCACAATCGCCCCTAATCCCAACGCCTTCGTTGTTAACATCGGCGACACTTTCATGGTAATTAATTAAATTAACTAAATTTATTGTCGGGCGACGCACGCAATTGTTGATGATTAATCATGCACGTCACTAATTATTACTCTCTCTATTTCGTAATAGTAGTCGTTAATTTTATGCTATTTCTGATAGTGTTTTTCATATTTATTTTTATTTTTGGATGTATAGGCTTTGTCGAATGGAAGGTACAAGAGTTGCCTGCACCGAGCGGTGGTGAACAGTGAGACGACAAGGAAATCACTCGCGTTCTTTTTGTGTCCAAAGAGCGAGAAAATGGTGAGTCCACCAAATGAATTGGTGGACACGTGGCATCCAAGGATATATCCAGATTTTACATGGCCTATGTTGCTGGAATTCACGCAAAAGCATTACCGAGCTGATATGAAAACGCTAGACCAATTCTCTAATTGGCTTCGAGAAGAAGAAGTACAACAACAACAACAACAACAACAGAGAAGTAGCTGAAAGAAATATAAAGTAAAGATAATAATAATAGTAGTAACAGTAATAATAATGTTTTGAGTACGGATTTGTCCAAGAAAACAGATAGACTTGGGCAGGGACCGAGCTAGCAGGACATGCAATTTCAATATGCAAGTATGCAAATGTGCAAATGGGCTTTGCTTCTTGTTAATTTGACCCTTCTGTTATTGTTTTTCCGAAAGAAAGTGACATTGATGGGAGAGGGAGGAGAGGCGACAAAAGTAAGAAAGTGTTGGGGGATTTTGTGAAGATACGGGTGTGTGGCTGTGTGGGGTGGAGTGGAGGACAAAGAGCAAAGCAATTTTCTAAAGGGGCAGTTTTTTCATGTTCGATATACTAGTTTTTTTGTCATCTGGGCAAAAGTGCCAAGACAGTGTAAAAAAACCAGAATGCTGAATCAGCTACATTTTTGTATTTCTCTTGATAATATAGAAAGTAAAAAATTAAAGCTCAATACCACCCTCTTTCCCTCTAAAACACTAGTTTGTTGGTGCCCATTTGTGAATTACTAATATACTTAATTTACTTTTAAATCAACCTATACAATAATAAAGAGCACGTAAAGAGGTACGTAAAAGAGAAAGATATTTTATTTTATGTGGTTCGATAATGTACCTACTTTATAAGTAGGTAAGACATCATATTTCACCATGATGAACAATACAAAGCACATCTTAGGGAGAGAAAATAAATTGTACCAACATCCTAAAGATTTGATATCGAAACTGTATTGTCCTTATTAAATATTAGCTAGAAATTGTAAATAAACCCAGTGTCGGATGGCAAGGGGTTAAACGTCTGTCTTGAGTTTATTTATAATTTCTAGCTAATATTTAATAAATACAGTATAATTTCGATACCAGTTGTTTAGGGTTTCGGTCGGTACAATTACTTCTCGGGGGTTAGGAATTCAAATCGTTGAGAAAACACAAAGCAATTGGGCAGTTATATGCAATTGCAATGGCCTCCCTAAAATGTCACGATGCCATTCCTCGGTACTGTGTTACACTTTTACCGACTCCTGGGTTTATCGTTTATGATGATGACGATTGGGCTGATGATAATATTATTAATTGATAGGACTGAAAGGATAAATTTGTTTATTACATCACATGTGCTAATAGTACAAATATTTTTACGGTTTTACCATTCCTATAAGAACCAAAAAGGCCTTTTTATGGACACGTGGGTACAGAGACTGGACAAGATTGACAAGTCCCAATGCACGCTAGAAAAAAAATATACTCGATTCAATTTTACTTCCTCTGTCCTGCAACCCAAAAAAAAAAAAAAAAACCTTTTAAAGGAAAAGAAATTATCCATAAAAGAAATGACATTTATCTATGATTGAATTTTCAATTTTTCTATGTATCTTTTCAAGTAATTAAATTTGGATTGAAAAATAATACTTTATATTGACTGCGTTAGGATGTCATAAAAATAAGAATTATTTTATAAAAGACTCTAGCTAAAAAATAATAAAAATTATTTTCTTAATATGTGTGCTTAGGCCAAAAACATTTTCTTTTTCGGGAAGGAATAAAACTACTTAAAAAAATATAATATACTATTTATTATGTGATAATATCTTACATGATAACAATTATCAATATACAAATTTGGAGTATGAAGTAAATTGCTTCATTATGATACAAACTATAATATTATTATATGATTATAATTTTTGTTTTTTTTAATGTAAACTAGAACATTAATTAAATTATATTACATAATAAATGTTATAACATATAGTTTTGATAAAAAAAACAATTTCTTTATAGGAAGAAATGCCACATTATTTTGGAGATAATCATTTTAATTTATGCAAGACAATTATTTTCTTTTAGGTAGGCTTCCCTCTAAAGATGGGGGTTGTGTCTTTGCTCCTATCACGACCCTTCCAGCGGAGGCCCAAATCTCTGCGCTGATAGACCATAAGAATAGATGTTGGAAGGTTCCACTAGCAAATTGTATTTTCTTCGCTTAAAAGAGGTCTGACATTTTAAGCATGCCCCTCAGTTGGGAAAGGGCGAAAGACTCTCTAGTCTGGAAAGGTACTACATCAGGGAAGTATATGGTCCGGAGTGGCTACCATATCCTTTTGTCGGCTGGGGTTGCTTCTGCGGGGATAGATGATAGGACAAGGTGGTGGAAATTCTTGTGGGCACTGCAAATCCCTCAGAAACTAAAAAACTTCTTGTGGCGGTTGAGCCATGGTTCGTTGCCTACAAGGGAGAATTTGCGCCAACGAGGAATGCAGGTTGATACATGATGCCCTTGCTGCAATCAGGCGGAGGAGTCGACACTTCATCTCCTAACTAGCTTCCCGTTTGCGATCCAAGTTTGGTCACAGTTGGATAGCTGGGGAAGGATTGTCGCAATGTCAACGATGCCATTAGGGGAGTGGATGGGCTAGGTAAGTGAATCCCTCAATACGGGGGACTTCGAACAAATAGTTTCAGTGATGTGGTCGCTATGGTCTTAGAGGAATAGAAGGTTATTCGGGGATATGGTAGAGTCCCCCCAGGACGTGCTAATTAGAGGCGGAAGGCTCCTTGTTGATTATAGGGAGGTGCACAGTCGGGAGAATGTTGGGTGTGCTGGGCCTCCTACTATACTAGGAAATGTCCGATGGCTACCACCCCCTAGGAGCAAATTAAGTTTAATATTGATGCAGTGGTGGGGCCAACGACCGTTGGACTAAGTTTTGTGGCAAGAGACCATTTGGGAGACTATCCTATGGCAAATATTGTTCATGTCCCGTTCCCTACAGGGGTTGCAACGGCTGAGGCCATGACTATTCGGGCGGCTTTAAGGTATGGGTCTCGCTAGGGGGTCTGGGATGTGATCATTGAATCAGATTGTTTTGAAGTGGTACTGGTCCTCCAGTCGAGGTCTTTCCCCCTAGAATATACTGGGTTGATTTATGGGCGTCGACTCCATAAAAAATAATTAATAAATACAACTCACTACTAAGCACAAGATATAATTGTAAATAGCAAGTAAGAGGTTCGTCCATAGAGAGTAAAAATATAATTTTCGTGAATGCTTATAAAAAACAGTGGTAACACTTAGGTGAAATTGGGGGGATTTTGTTTAAAACTAAAGACTGAAAAGAAAATAAAACAAGTAAACAATCCAGACCAAGAATAATCTTCTTGGTCAAGACACAGATCAAGAACGAAACAATCAGATATGAGAAATTCCTAGTATAAGCTAACAAGCTATGATACATGAGCAACAATTATCAATGCAAGGGTATTCATCTTCAATCTATAGAGCTGCTATAGGATCAAGGTACGCTTATGACCCCTACTTCGATCCTCTTGGTCCTCTTGGTCCATAAATGGCCCTAGAAGGGTTGTCGTAACCAAGAGGAATGACACTTGCGGGATCAAATTAACTTTAGACTAACCAGATCTAAAATCAAAGGAAAAAAGCAATACAATTATTTTGAAGATCGATTAAATGCAAAATTAAAGATTAATAAAGAACAATTAGATCTCATGCAAACTCATGATCATTCTTTAAACGCTTCTACTAGAAAAGATGTATTTAGCTGCTCATACTCATGTTTAAAGAAAACAAAAGAAGTAATAGATTATAAAAAATCCTCCGTTTCTTCACAGAAACGAATGAGCAAGATTTTAGACTTCGAGAACATAAGTAAAAACCAAGAGAAGGGACGAAGACCCCTTTCTCAAAACCCTAGAGAGATTATATATAGTTTTCTCCCTCAATAATATCTCTAAAAATAAATAAATAAATAAATCCTAATTAAACTCTAATTATATTTGATCACTCTCCCTCTCCGATTAGAAGTCTAAAAGTTGAATAAAGAAGGAAGGACGCAGCTCCAATACAATACTTCTGCAGATAAGCCAACAATCACAATCGCATTAGACTTCAATCACCAAGTATCGCCCGGAAGGTAGGATTCTCTGCCAGTCCAGACGGCTCCTCTTGGTAAAGAGACTAGCCAAGAAAGGTGTTCGCTCCATTGTGCCCAGAATTGACTCTTTTCTGCCCATTTTTCACTCTTTGCTCTTTAAGACTGCTTTCTGCAAAAAAAACATGGAAATCATACTAAAATCAGTATAATCACCATTCAAGATGCATGAAAACAGGTGGTAAAACTACTATAAATTAAGCTCAATCATTGATCTTACAAGACGTTCTCCTTCTTGCGACTCGGTTTCGGTATTGTTCGTTTAGGCACATTCGTAAGAATGCTAATGTTCTTGCGCATAAGGTAGCTAAAGAAACTATTATTTCCGATTTAGAAAAGGTTTGGTTAGTGGTATGCCCTGAGACGATAGTGCTTGATGTACAAAATAATTTATTTGAATGAGATTGCTTCCATTTTCAAAAAAAAAAAAGAAGAAGAAGAAGTTTCAATTCAGATATAAAAGAACCTCATATTTGTTAAAAATATTTTGATTCTATTTGAAATGCACTGGTTGGTAGATAACTAAAATAAGGTTGAAATCTCAGTTAAATTTTCATGAAAATTACAATATTTTATTTTTTATTAGAAAATAAATCTTATAGTAAAATTAGTCAGATTTATATGAGAATTTTATATTACGAAATTATGTCAATCTTTATCAGTGAAGTTGAAATAAATTTATTTTCATCTAAAATTTAGTTCCGAATACGGTGTTGGTGTAAATCATTTTTCATGGAAGACTAAAATTCAATCTTAGTTAAGGGTATTGAATACTTATATATTTAGTGTTAACCAACTAGAATTAATTGTTCAATAAGCTGGCAAGCAAGTAGTATGTATGTAGTACTAATATGGATGATTAATTTGGAAAAATAAACAAGAATATATAGCATGTTCCTAAATCCTACGGCACAGCTAGCAAGAACCAATGAGATTTGTTTCTATGTTGAAGGGTCTTGGAGTTTTTGGAGGTGTGCAAAACTTAGGTGGGCCAGCTAGCAAATGGATCCAAACCCAATAGAAAAAAAAAATGGGTGGCCCACCAATTAAATGATTCAAGAATCCATATAGGATTGCCAGGAGGGCTTTCTTTGTAATATTGTCTCTGCCCAAATAGTTTTTATTTTATTTATTTATATATTTGGGTTTTTCATATTATTGTCCTCTTTCATGTCTGGAGATTTGGAAGGTTTTGCAATTTAGATTATAGAAAAAATTGAAAGGAATACTTGCAACATTTGGCCCGGTGTTTGTCCTTAAATGCTGCAACATTCTTCCCTTCACTCATTATATCTATATTTTATTAGTATATACTAATATAGTACTAGTACTACATCAAATATATATATATATTTTTTTTCATTTTTTTTTTTAAAAAACGTAATTATTACCTCATCATTACTTCTCATTCATTGTTATAATATGCTTAATTATGCATGCTTATGATTTGACAATGTCATTTTTTTTCTTGCCCTTCCTAATTTCTACTATTCAAAAAGTTCACAAGGGGGCCTAAAAACCAACAATTATTAAATTAAAGGCCTAAGTAAGCTTTAGTTCCCCATTTTACCTCGAATTTTAAATGACATCCCACGTTTACAAAATTTCTATTAGTTAGTTGTGTTTTTTCTTTACCCTCCTCAATTTACGAAATTTAAAAAATAAATTAAAGAAATGATGGCATGTAATAATGACGTGGAAAATAAAAATATAATATTCTATTAATTAAATGTCACATTAATTGATGATATGTGCAAATTTTATTAAAAATGTGACCCATTTGACAACCACGTCAACGTTCACTACCGCATCAAAAATTGAAGTGAAAGCAAAATAAACGACATAGTAAAGTAACATTTTACTTAAATGAAATTTTTTAATCCCTATATTTATTATTTTTATGTGCCCCTTGGGCATTATAACAGGGCAACCAATGTTAAAAAATTGACAATTTGAAACTCTCTCAATAATTATTTTAATTATTTTTTCATAATTGTCTGTTTTGGGTTTACATATGTATAGTTGACACAAGTAAGGACAATGACAGTCCCATTCCCGTACTCCGTTCCAAAAGGCCCGCATCACGTGGGAACATTTTGTTGTTTGTTGTGGCACCACACCACTCCCTAATCCAACTCTTTACCACCAAACATTTTGTGCTCATCAAAACTATTCCCTCTTCCTTCCTTCCTGTTACAACACGACATTCCTTTTGATTTTCTTTCTTTCCATAATCGACATACCACACCCACCACCTCACCTGCCCTACCCCTCTCCAATTTCACAATTTCCTTCATCATCTTCATCGGTATCCACGGGAGCGAGCGCGTATGCGTGCGCATGTGCGTGCGCGTGTGTTGGGGTGTCTGTCACCTCCTTGTGGCCTAAAGTGGCTCCATCACTAATGAAACTAGTCAAATTTTCAAAAAAAAAATCTCGTTTGACTAAATATTAAGGATTCACTAGACTCAATAGTCATAACTTGTAACTTGTAAGTGATCAGACATATGATTATAATACTCTTATCTAGTTCTCAACAAAACGCCTCGAGTGAAAACTCTAAGGACGTGAAACTTGCACAGATTCATCAACTATATCTTGTGGTGAATTGCAAGATTCAAACTCTTGAATCAAAGTTATAAAAATAAACCGGACATTAGACTACTGCTTGAGTTCTTGAGTCATTAGTTTAATGGTTCAACCAGATTTGATTGTTGGATTAATAAATTATAAAAATACAAAAAGAAAACAATTAAAAAACCAAAAAATGACTAAAAAAATCTCAAGTTGAACCGGATTAATCGAGTCGACCAATCAATTTGTCTAGATCGACTGATTTTTCCCATTTCAATCACTTTTTATAAAAAAATTATCAAATTGAACCGGTCAAAAATTTAAATTGCTAGTTTACTAGTCGGATAGGCCAATTTAATCCGCTTCTTTGAACGATATTCGTGATTACTTAGTCGTAGGGACTTTAATGCCACAACAATTAAGCTATG
>NBIL01142268.1:0-10488 GCA_002752925.1 Viola pubescens var. scabriuscula
AAAGATGTTAATCGATGTTGCTGTGCAGGTAATGCGTTTCTGGTGCCAGGCGCCACCGCGGCTACTTTGCTTATGCTCGCTGCCCTTCATGCTCGTCGTCTATACAGTGACAAGAAGGTATGTTACTGTTATGTGCGAAATTACGTTTTAGCCAGTTTACTTAGTATTATTTGGTACATACAGGTTGAAGAGGCTAGGGAGAAAGGAATTGAGCTTGAGTTCCAACCCGATGCTAAAGTAATGTGTTTATATTGATGTTTCTTTGCATTTGTTATGGGATTGTATGTTTCAGTTAATTGGACGGTGGTGACTAACTTTCTTAAATAATTTTTTGTGATGTTTCCAACTTTGTAGGCTTCATTTATGAAGATGCTGCCTCTACGCCCTATTTCTAGAGCTTGGGGTTCTTTGACAGACATTGTGAGTGTTGCTCGTTTCTGTGCTGCAATTTTATCTTTCTATTGGTTGATTCCTGTCTTGTGTAGTAGGAAGAAAATTTGGTGAAACTAGGATTTTAAATCACCAGGCACCCAGAATTTAGTCAATATGAATGATCCATGCAATTGTTTGTTGAACAGCCAAACCTTTTACTTAACATGTTTGCCATGCACAAATGCTTTCTTGTGTTCAAAGAATTTATAGAAATTATAAAAATTGTCTGAAATGAAAGAAAAACCTATATGCTTACAACCAAAAATCATTTTAGTTCTGTAGATAAAAAATATGTTTGTGAACGCTGAGAATTTAGCCTAACTTAAAGACTTGTTTTGGTTTATGAACTAATTTTACCCTTTGCATTGTTGGTATGTAATCCTTGGGCTTTTGTCTTCGGTATTCTGGAAAATTGGTTCATTTTGTAAGTAGTTACTGATTTAACTCTAAAGGTTAATGCAGAGAAGGTAGTTTTCTCTGTGATATTTGAATGCATCTAAACTGTGCATTTCTTGACCACTGCTTCCTGGGTGAGCTCATTGGATGTGAAATGTTCCTGTCTCTGAGAATTTAGTTCATGGTTGCAGGTGGTTAGCCTTTATAATGTCTAAACACGATTCTTGCTTCTGTTGTGAATCACTGCTTGTATTAAATAGTGACTTATAGTTCAAAGATTCTCTTAGTTCTCTGCTTGCTTCTTCTTTTCCTCTTTGAATATAATAATAGGATTTTGAACTCATGCTCCTTCTTGTATTGTTACCTTTATTTTTGTGCTTCAACAGTCTGCAACATCTTTTTTATGACTTGCTAAATGAGCATGTTTACAGGAACTTCCTGTCTGGCTGCGTCCACGTGTCTATAAAGCATGGGCTCGAGCATTTCATTCAAGTATGATTGTTAGACCTATTGTTCATTTTGTCGTCAATGATTGAGTGATATTCCTATGGTGTTGGCATTGTTAGTGGGAAGAGTTTTCATAGAATTGGTTGAATTTATTGATCTTCTGAATGTGAAGCTTATTTGAAAAGTGATATGTTTTGGATTTTAGATTTAGAAGAAATAGCTCTGCCTCTTGAAAAATATGCTTCTTTACGGGAATTCATTACTCGCACCTTGAAAGAAGGCTCCAGGCCCATCAATCCTGATCCTCATTGTCTGGTAACTGGTAACAAGCTTCTTGTGCATCTTATTCCCTCAACCTGTTTCATTGAAGAGGTATTGCTAACTGCTTTACAACTTGTATGGGTTTATTTTTCTGTATTTTCAGGTTAGTCCTGTTGATGGTATCATTCTAAGATTTGGAGAGTTGAAAGGATCAGGGGCGATGATTGAGCAAGTCAAGGGGTTTTCCTATCCTGTATGTTCACTTCTTGGTAACAGATCTGTGCTTCCTATGATAACTAATGGGGACACACAAGTGGAGAATGGAAAACAGCTGAGCAACAACAGTGACCAACAAAGCAATCTCAGAGATGATGATAAGAAGTCATGGTGGAAAGTTTCACTGGGTTCTCCTACAGTCAGGGACACTGCGTCAACATGGTAATCTCAGATTGGAATTTCCTAACCTTTTCTTCCCAACTCACTTAAGTTGATATGAATTTACATTTGTAGGATACCTAAGCTGTATCCTGTTTGGCCGCTCATAATACCATTTGGTTGGAATTAATGTATTGTTGATATGAGCATCTTAATATGTGTAAATTTTAATGCTCTCTACATACCAGACATTTTATGTATAAGTATTTTGATCAGTTCTCTGAAATAAGAAATTTACAATCAAGTGTTGCTATGTCATACTTTCTCAATAAAGGCATAGCATCATGTTTCATGTTAATTTTTTCGTAGTTATTCTCTGCTCTGGTTGATTCTTATACTGTTGATGATTTTCACATGTATTAATATGCTCGGCAGTTGGGACTCCTTTTCCCCTCTTTTTTCCTTTTCTGATAAGCTTCTTTTTCCCTTTCTATATTAGAGAAATAGAGTGTAGTATTGAAATTCACTAAACTTATTATGACCTACCATATGTTTCATTACTCCTTAAGTTCTTTGCGTTTCTTGAAGCAAGATTTGCTGATTCAATCTGTGGTGTTGCTTGCATAGCCGTCCACTTTGATTTTTTTAAAATGAAAATTGAGTTGGCATACACTTAAACTCGTGCTTTGCAGTCCGGAAAAAGGCCTCTACTACTGTGTAATATACTTGGGACTTGGAGACTATCATCGGATACACTCCCCAGCTGATTGGAATGTTCTAGCCTGCAGGCATTTTCCAGGTTTTTTTTTTTTCTGCTTGGGTGGGAACTATCTTTTGAATATATTATGGGCCATCATGTTTGTTACTCGTTTCCTTTTTTTTGGGGTACTATACATCCGATTATGTGCTCCATTGATGCGTTGTTGTGGATTTCGTTAATGTTCCAGTGCGATGTTTTCTATACTTCATGTGTGGGAAATGGCGTAAAAAATAAGGCAGAAATGTGAGGGGAGAAAAGAACCCAATGAAATGGGCATAGCATGTAACCTGCGCTGAGAGATGTGAGCAGTTTGCGGCTGTTGTTTCCCATTTTTAAATTAACTGTTTCAACTGTTGTTAGTGAACAGAATGCTCTGCTGCTGTAACAATCTTTTCGAATTATTCGTTATCCAGCAAGAGGTGACAGGTCTCTTTTTTGGTGGCTTCTCCCTTTCCAAGGGGTGTGATTGTTCACATATTCAAGAGTCATTAGGAAGATGTTACAGCAATTAACAGTAGGGCAATGCTATCTTGTGCTTGATTAGACATGAACCAAATGTTAGTTCTTTTGGTCCCGGTGTGAATTCAAAGCGTTGCTACAAGGATTGCCTATTAATTATAACTAGAACATGTTTGCAATTTATACTGTGTTAACTATTCCATTGTTATTTAATTGGTTTGATCTTATGTTTGCTATTTGGTGTACATTTTGTAGGGCGCCTTTTCCCAGTGAATGAACGTGCTACCAGAACAATCAGGAATCTTTATATTGAGAATGAGAGGGTAATCCTAATTTATCCAGTAGTTAATTTGTTTTGCTTGGATATGCAAATAAGCTGCTGAGTCAGGAAGTTAACCTCAATAAATAGATGAGCAATTGACACTAGCTAAATAGGAGGGACAAAATGACTAAAATCACTATCACGCTTAATCATAAGTATATTCACCTATCTGCATTTTTTCTTATTAAGTTAACAATTAGAAATTTAGAAGTCAAAGAACCTTTTTAGATTTAGGCGAAACTTTGTAATTCATCTTGGTCTCTCGTTTCATTTTCTCTCATTATTGCCTTTCTCCGTTCCATTTTCACCAGGTTGTACTTGAAGGTGTTTGGCAAGAAGGGTTCATGGCTATGGCTGCGGTTGGTGCTACAACTACTGGGTCTATTCAGGTTAGTTGTCATTTTCATCTGATTATTCAAACTGCCAAATCACCTTGAAGGCCCTTCTTCTACCCCACGCCTAGATATGCACAAAAAAGCACACACTTTATTGTCTTTTTCCTTTGTCCCCTTTTTTATCACTCTTTTAGGCTGAAAACTACTACATAACGAGATTCTATTAGGTAGTCCTGGCTTATATCCTCTCAGTCATGTAAGTTACCCACTGTGTCTTTTATTCTCAATAATCAATGTAGACCGAGTGCATAAAAAATTAATCAACTAGTCACATTTTGTGAGCTAATGTTATTGATGTGGCCTTGTGTTGGGGCAACCTTACTTCTTTTTTCTACAAAACCCTGATTAAAGTGAGTTATGCCTAAGTAGCTTGGGAAGATGGTCAGTGGTGGATGATGCGTCTCCTGAAAGTAGAAACTGAAATATGAGAAGTCACACTGTATCACTTCGTGTATTCTTGCTAACAGAAATCTAGCTGACTTGGGTTAGTTGTGTTATTTTTAATTTTGATATTATAGTGATGTTGATTTTAGTACAAACCTGTATGTGGCACAGCTTTCATTTGAACCAGATCTTCGGACAAACAGGCCAAGAAAATCACTGTTGCGCTACGAGCCTCCAGAAGAACGGGTATATGAACCTGAGGGTGTTGGTAAAATGATCAAGAAAGGGGATGAGGTTAGTTGTTCTGTTGCATCTTGCTTTCAGTGTTATACCGTTGCAGATTTCTAGAAGATGGAAACACCAATCCTGATAATATTTGAGAATTTGTTACTCTTGAACTTTTTCCTTGCAAGAAAGCATTTGGCTTGGTTTCACATGCTTCATTCTTTGATGATATAGGTGGCTGCTTTCAATGCGGGATCGACAGTGGTGCTCGTCTTCCAGGCCCCAACAAAACAGGAAAAAGACACAAACTCGTCCTCAGAGTTCAGGTTCAATGTTAAGAACAAGAACAAAATCCGCGTTGGAGAATCACTCGGCAGCTGGCATAACTTGTAGGATCAAGTATAAACATTGTGGATGTGGTGCATTTACAATTTTGCGCGATGTGTGTGCCGCATGCACTGATAGTTCAACAAGAGTCTTAGGCTGATACCACTTAGCTTTTGTCCGTGGATGGTAGTAGGGCGTAAACCACCTTGTGTAATTGGATGACCTACCCATTTTTTAACCTTAACAAATCAGAAGTTCTCTTAATGCAGCGCCGTTGGTCAAGCTTCATGTGGGATGGACATGGCTAGTTAATTTTCATTAAGTGTAAAAACTAAATATAGTCCTATTTTCATCCTATGAAGCACGGACACGATATGGACACTGCAATACATCAAAATTCAAAATTGTAGGACACGGCCACGCCATAATATATATATATTTATATATAGAAAATTCACATCAGTCAAGTAAATTTAAACGCGAATTAAGGATGGTAGGAGAATACAGTGAGTTAGCGGGATACAGTTGTCATGTACCAAGCACATACGCAACAACCGTTGTCGTTTCACCATTCACACAAGACAATAAAAGACTCCTTTTCCTTTTTAACTTTCTACTTCTTCTTCCTCCTCGTGATGAAGAACCATACCCATCACCATTAATAATTTCCGAAAGTCATTTTTCAATTTCCGCGTCTGTTATAAGATTCTGTAAAGAAAGCTTTATCAAGACCGCATCCGAGCCGTATCAAGGCCGCGTCCAAGCCGTGTCAGAGCCGAAGAAAGTGACGAAAAAGATGGGACGCGATGATTGTGGTGTCGGACGCACGTCGTCCGAGTGTCCACCGAGCTCCGGTGTCGGGGACGACTCGGACACACCGTTACTGAAGCGCGTCCGTGCTTCTTAGTTTTCATCCAATTCATTTTTTTTTCCTTTTCCTTTTTTAATGTTTTAATGTTCTTGCTTTTTTTTTATTCATTTTTAAATGCTTCTGCTTCTGCTTCATGATCACTTAATTCATATCAATTATGCAATGCAAACGCTACTCTATCCAAAACATCTTTGAAGCTCAGGTTTCACTTTCATTCATCAACTTTCGTTTTGTTCCTTAGACTCTTATCTCATAAGGACATCTTCAATTAAATGGGAATTTCAAAATTTACTAGTCTAAAAATACTGGATATCTCAAGAACTGTGGTGTTTATTAAACCCCGTGTAAATGAACAACTAAATCTCATTTTCAAGAGCTAAAACGAATAGGAATCCAAACTAAACTATCACCACCTTGTTTCTCCTACCATAAAAATCACTCATCTCAAGTCTCTCAATGTACCTTAGAATCAAATAATAGCATCTCATAAAACCTCTTTATTAAAACCTTATTACCCTAAACTCCTAACAGACCTTGGTGCATTTTAGCAGCACCAAGACGTTCCAATTCTAATACATCAAACTGTCAGATTTCTGCAAGCATAAAAGCAAGCAAGCTGGGATCAACAGATTACTTCAAACTGTCAGATTACTGCTTCCATATCTTAGGTATGGCTCTAACTGCATAGTGAAACAACAGAACAGACTAAGGTTTTGCTTGCTGGAATCACGTTCTTCAAACAATTCCACAATCCAGCGATAAGTGTTTTGCCACTCACGGGCATAATCTGACCCATCCCATCACCATGGTCTGAAACAAATTATCAACGATGATTGATGACCATTCTACATCATCGACAGCATTCTAGTGATAAAAAACCACCAATGGTAACAAGTGGTATCCACCCTACAAGGCAAAAGGCAAAATGACTCCAAATACTAAACTATCCTGAAAATCATATCATTGCAGCATAGCCATAATCATCGCTCAAGTGTTACTTTCTCCACACAACAGTCATACAACTAGCAGTTGCCAAACAATGATAAGAAGGTAGGTAAAGAGAGGGTTTCCAAAACTAAGGAGAAAAGAGAAGCGGGCGGGAAATCATAATCCACAATATTTATTCCACCAACGAATGAAGTTCTAAGATATCAGCACTTAATATAGTGATCCAATTAAAATCAAAGACAAATCAAAATCACAATCACATTTTATAAACTCGAATCAGTGTTTCCAAGCAACCGTGTTAATAGAAATTGGTGTTTTAATGCATTTACATTTGTACATGCACCTGTAAAAAACCGTCTCTTTCTGCATCTTCTCTGCACGTAAAATCTATCTCTCTAAATCAACACTTTGTTCCTGAATACATCAACAAAATCCAAGTTTTAGCCCCAAAAACGTTAATGCAACCTCTTTAAAGCTAAAACACCCAAAATCAGTGAACTATCAAAACTACACAAAACTTCCTAGCTTGGCAAAACCCCAGGATTTGTGTATAGCACCTGCAATTTCGCAAATGCTAAACACAAACCTCATGGACATTCATGGAATTCATCAAACAAGAATAATCGACAGTAAAAAAAAAAAACAAATGCAGGTCTTATGGAAACTGAATCGACGAAATTAGCATCATAATTTTAAAAATTCAATAAAACCCAATTCATTTTTTCTATTTTCTCAGCTAAAGGCACACCTACGTCTGTTTGGCATAAGAGGAGGAAGAAGGTACGCGCTTGTTACGAAACATCATATAACCCACGGGTAAGACCACTCCAACCATCATAACGGCTGCGCCGATGATGTATCTTAGCGGACTCGGCGGCTCCACCTCCAAGATTTTCATGTGCTGCATCACACCCAATCATGTGCATTAAAACCAGACAAGAAAGAACTCGGTTTTCTAGCACATCAAGATCTGGATCCATAAATTACAAAAATGTTAGAGAGAGGAATGGACTTACTAGAATTTTTCTTTTTTTTCCTCCTCTGGATCGCAGGAATTGGAGAAGAAGGGGAGAGATTTGTTCGCGAGATGGAGGTGGGCTTCCTACTGCTGCTGGAGCTGCCGCGATTTGGTTTGTGTTCTCTGAGATTGGTGCGGTGAAGTCATTTGGGCAAATTGCTATTCGCCATTTGGAACACCTGTTTTTTTTTATTAAAACAATATTTTTTATTTTTACTTTTGTTTTTTTTTTCCGAAGAGGATACTTCCTTGATTTGGATATTTTCGTATATATATTGTTGTGGTAAAAATACATTTTCCCTCTATTTTGTTGTTGTTGAATTACAATTCTCACTGAAAAAATATATTTTAATTAGATTTCCATCATCCTCTAACCGGTGAAATGTCTTTTCACAAATTATTTATTTTTTTGCATTCTATAATTGGTAGAAAATGTAAATTTGTTTTATTAATTTCCCTTCCATGTATTTTTTTTTTACTTTTGTTCATTTTTCTTCATTAAATAATTTTCTTTTTTCTTTTTTTTTCATCACTTGAACAGATGCAGCTAAGGTCTCATTTCATTTTTTTAAGTATTAACCACAAATAACAGGAAAATGGCTGGATGTTTTTTTTTAAAAAAAATATTTGTTTATTGTTTTCATCCTCGTCTCGTAAAAAATTTACAATCAAACCCCTATATAATTACTTTAATTTCTGTATTAGTAATAACATTTCTATTAAGCACTTAATGATTCATTTATTTCCCGTATAATTAATTTACTCTCCATATCCGTAAAAAAAAAAAAATTCAGACCCGCAAGTTGCCAGTTTACTATAAAATAAACAAAAACAAAATTCTATTTTAAAAGAAATAACTCAAATGAGGAAGAAGAAACGACATAGTTTTACTATGGTGAAATAAAAGGACATGTCACGGTTACATGCCCGGCCCAACCCAAGAAAAAGCCGTTCTAATTCTATGAGTATTTTGGTACGGTGATGATGGTGATGTGAGAGGTTGAACAACCACCAAAAATAGGCGGCCTCCAAGTTCGGGTGAGTCTCTCTCTCCCCCCCACTCCACCTTACAGTTACAGATAACCGAAAAAGGAAAAAAAGATGAGTATCCTACGACGAAAACTCCCTCAAGTTTCCAGATTTGCAAGCAGGTCCTTCAATTCCTTGGATTCCTCCTCCTTCTCCCCCTCTCTCACCCATGGCATCCACGTCTTCCAATGCCCAGTAAGTAAAACTCCGCTTCCCTCCTTTTGTATTTGTTTGGTGAAAGAAAAAAGAATGAAGACGGGTTCTTTCTTTTCTTTCCATTCCTGTGTTTTATAGGATGCGGTTGGTATTGTTGCAAAGCTGTCGGATTGCATTGCTTCCAGAGGTGGAAACATTCTAGGAGCTGATGTCTTCGTCCCCGAAAACAAGAATGTCTTTTATTCCAGAAGGTTTGTACTTGTTTTACTTTAAATGTATGTATATAGGCATATGTTTCTTGTTCTGTTAATTGTATTCATTTGTGTGTGCAATGCAATGTGATGTGACAGTAATTTCATTTTCGACCCAATTAAATGGCCACGGGCACAGATGGATGAAGACTTCCGTAAACTGTCCCAAATGTTCAATTCCATGAGGTCCCAGGTCCGCGTGCCTAGTCTCGACCCCAAATTCAAGATTGCGGTTCTTGTTTCGAAGCAGGTCTGGATATGTACATTTTTGTTATTGATGTTAGTATCTCCAAAGGGTTGTTGTGTTGTACTTGATTCATAGTTATATAATCTGTTTCTGCAGGAGCATTGCCTTGTTGATTTGTTGCACAATTGGCAGGATGGAAGACTTCCTGTTGATATAACTTGTGTAATAAGGTGAAGATTTAGGAAATGCACATGTTCGCCCTTGGCTTTTATCTATCTATTTATAGGTTTCTTAGATTGGATGCTGAGTACATTTGCTTGTATATTTCATTGCCAGTAATCATGATAGAGGCCTAAACACGCATGTGATTCGGTTTCTTGAAAGGAATGGTATTCCCTTTCATTATCTGCGCACAATCAAAGAGAATAAAAGGGAAGACGAGATATTGGATCTGGTTCAGGGTACCGATTTCTTAGTACTTGCCAGGTATATGCAGGTAAATCTTAGGCCTGAAGATTTTGTGGCATTATCTTTTTAAGAGAATTATGTTGTAGCTCCATTGATAAAAGAAACATGTCTCTCCTTTTGTCTCCTCCAAGATTGCAAACTAATGCATATTCATATTGAAAATCTTGTCTTCAATCATAGCAATGTTTGGAATTATAGAAGTTTGTTGATGTCATTGCGTCTGCTACTGTCATGATGAAACCTAAAGGTTGGCTTTTGTACTGTAGGTACTATCTGGTAAGTTCTTGCAGAGCTATGGGAAAGATATAATTAACATTCACCATGGTCTGTTGCCATCATTTAAGGGTGGAAATCCATGCAAACAGGTTAGCTTTTGTGCATACAGAAATAATCACCTGCCTGCCATTTCAACTCTCCTCCCTGACCCCTGAAAATGTTTAATTTGCTAGATATTGTTGGCAGGCATTTGATGCAGGCGTGAAACTTATTGGCGCAACAAGTCACTTTGTGACTGAAGAACTTGACGCAGGGCCTATTATCGAACAGATGGTAATCACTATTTTTCTTTGAAGAAGCTCTTGCATTTTGATTACTGATGTTTAATGTTGATTTTTTTTTCTGTGGTGGTGACTACTCTCCTTTACTACTTTTACATGTTGCACCATCTGTACTGGCTACAGCTTCAAGCTGAAAGATAAAGGGCACTGTACCTTGAGTTATTTAAGTGAGGGTGTCTAAGAGTAGATGGCCATCCCCTTGACCTTCTCTGCATACTTA
>NBIL01142276.1:0-11878 GCA_002752925.1 Viola pubescens var. scabriuscula
AAAACAATTTGAAAATAGAAAACTAGACTTACAACGGGGCCATGAACAGGATCTGAAGCGATGAATTGCTGGACATCGGACTCAGACCAAGAAGGAAGGGGCTCCTCACGACCCTTGATGAATCTGGAATAGTTGTCGAGAATTTTGAACCTTTCGCACCAAAACTCCTTGTATCCTTCATAATGTTTCCTGAAGAACGACGGCTGTGAATCTCCCATCTTTACTCTTCCTTCTTCAATCACACTCGTTTACGATCTTGCTCTCTCTATCTGTGTAGTTGGGTGAAAAAGGAAAAGGAAAAATAAAAATGGAATGAAGTAATAAATGAAAAAGATAGAACAGCGCAGCCGCAGCCCACCTTTTGGGTTTTCAGCACGCACAGCACACGCGCTCTATTATCTCCAGATGTGTCCAAGTTTACTCCCCAAACCAAAACGGCAAAGAGTAGTGTAGTTTCCAAATAAAAAAGCTTTTCAATTAACTTAACCTTTTCCATAATTTTTTATTGTAAATTTTTTTTCTACGTAGAAAATTTATCAAATAAATACACACAATTTATCTTTTAACGAGCTAACCTGACGCAAATATAAGTAGCTCTAGTCTATTTAGTGGTGTGAGTCTAACTAAATTAGAGCATAATATTCAATTTAATATGAGTCAGCGTTCATTTTACTTGATTACCCCCCTAGAAAAAGAAGTTAATGGACTCACGGGCCTAAGGAAAAAAACACATCATCTGATGTGGGCTTAGGCCCAAACCCGAATATAATCTGGACCCAAATCAATGCGTATCCGCCGGTTGCAAGAAACAAGGTACCTTCTCCTCTCACCCAACCAGTCGCATATGCTCACTGGCTGTCATTCTTTTTTCTGTTTGAGACATTCTGTTAATCCAAGCCCTTTCCCTCGCCTTGTGTTCGTCGTCTCTCCAGCACACCCTTCTGATCCCCGACGGGGGAGCGGCGATAGTTGCGGCGACAGCGACCATTTCACCAAAACTCAGTCAATCAATGGAGGACTGTGTGCTGCGGTTGCTTGACTGAAACCGGGGGTATAGTTTGCTTTCTTCTCCCGACGATGTGTTTGGTGTGAGGATAGAGCTCCAATTTCTGCTCCTTGAATCCGTCGACTGCCAACTTTCAGGTGCGCTATTCTCTTCCTCTAAACCCCTACAATGTGCATGATGACCACTGTATTTCTGGGTTTTTGGTACTCTGTTCTGTTTCCCTGTTTTGCCATTTCAAGTTATCCGGGTCTGACCCGATTTGGATTAATTAGTAGTATTATATTATGACTTCGCATTAAATAATATTTTTTTATTTGGTATTTTTTTTCTTTTTCCAGAATAAAAAACACCCCGTCGTTAGGTGTCGTGGGCACGCCAAGCAGCAGAGCAGAAGTGGAGTCATATTAGGCTCTGTTTTCTCGAGTCCCGCCTTTCTATGGTTTTCTACTCTTAGATTGTTACTCTCTCAGAGGTGAGACTTCTTCTTCAAACATAGAGGTCGAAAAAAGTCTGTTGATTTTACACTCTTGCATAACAACAGTTAAACCCCAAATCCATACTCCTTTCTGCTTCCCCCGCACGTTTCTTTTCTTTCTCTGCACTCTAATTTGGTACTGTAATACTTAACCGTAATTGTTTCTTTTTTGTTGCGCAGGTTCCATTCTTCTACTTCATCTGCGTTCTTCTTTACCATTACAATGGTGGGTTAGTTATAAATTGTGCTTCTTTCTGCTTCTAGGTTTTTAAGGGTAGTTACAATAATTGGGTTCCTCTTGGCATTCATCTTTAAGCTTTGTTTTTAAAGTTTATATGTTTGGGATTTTGCAGCAATCAGGAGATATCAGGAAGTGGTTTATGAAGGCACATAATGGCAAAGGAAATGCTGATGCTTCTGCCAATGATACTTCCCAGAAGAAACAGCCTGCTAAAGACACACAACCTGAATCCCCTGTCAGTACATACAATGATGGGTTTTCTGTTCTTTACATATGGTTCTTGATTTTCAAGAATAATTTGTGTTTTTTTAATTTATTTAGGCCCAAGAAAGTTCAGGCAGAAGGAAAACTAGCAAGTATTTTTCTAAGCCAAAGGATGGCAAGGAAGTGGAGGAACTTCCTGCCAAGAGGAAATCAACAAATGAAAATGATCGATCCGTGAAACCCCCACCATCCAAAAAGGTTCAGCGTGTTGATGATGATGATGAAGATGATAACTTTGTCTTGCCCAGTAAGAATAAAAGCAATAATTCAGCTGATGCCACCCCCAAGAAGAAACTAAAGAGTGGTTCAGGTAGGGGAGTTGCTCAGAAATCCGTGGAAGTTGATCAGACTGATGAAGATGATGTTAAGGATGCTGAAACCCCTGTTAAGCCTGCTGGAAGGGGTCGTGGTGGTGGTGGCAGGGGTGCATCAGGGGCACCACCTGCTGGTAGGGGCAGAGGTGGGGGACGAGGTGGATTTATGAGTTTTGGTGAAAGGAAAGACCCTCCCCACAAAGGAGAAAAGGTAAATATATGTCTGATGTGATGAGCTGGAATGTTGTAAAATTCTTTATATTAACTTCAAAATCTGTGTTGTTTCAGGAAGTCCCTGAAGGTGCACCTGATTGTTTGGCGGGTTTAACTTTTGTTATTAGTGGCACACTTGACAGGTACTTAATTTTCTTGCTATCTGCTTTCTACACTTCATAAAAGGTTCTTTGTTTATAAGTAGTTTTGGGTTGTGGGTGCTACTGTATTTTTGGAGTAGTCTAAAGTGCTTATGCTTCTTTTACCATGCCTGTTCAGAAATGTATTCTACTGGTTGAAACTGATTGTATTGTTCTTTTGGTTGCAACTTTAGCTTGGAAAGAGAAGAAGCAGAAGATTTGATTAAGCGACATGGAGGTCGTATTACTGGATCTGTCAGCAAGAAAACGGTCATTTTATACTTTTGTCCTGTATTTTGTCAGTCTTCATCTGACATTGTGGCATTGTATTGACACTATCCATTTGCAGAGTTATCTTTTATGCGATGAGGATGTTGAGGGACGGAAATCCTCCAAAGCCAAAGAACTTGGGTAAGTTATCAGATAAATTTGTTATCATTCATGTTCTTTGTTAATTTTGGTCAATTCCTGATTTTGATTCCTTATACAGAACACCTTTCCTTACCGAGGATGGACTCTTTGATATGATCCGGTCATCAAAACCTGCAAAAAATCCAGCTCATGGAGAGTGTAAAGCACCCATAGGGAAAGTTACAACTCCGGTGAAGAAAAGCCCTCAGAAATCTGGAGCTAAGGGTATGCTTTGTACAATTCTGTGCTTCAGTTTTTATTATTCTACCTTTTGTTTACTCAAAATCCGTTTTTGTTGGGATGGCTTTCAGTTGTTTAGATATGTTTTTGGATGACACGGGATATGTGTTCTGTAGATCCAGAATCTGAGTCTGTAGCTTTCTTTAATGATTTTTATAAATAATAAAAAAATCATTTTTCTTTTTTTCTCTGAAGCTCAATTTCCTCAAAATGAAAAAAACCCATAATTTTTCTCCCTTTCTTGAGGGAATGCTCAAATTCTTGGACCCACCATGGGAAAAGTAATAATGGTTTGTTGCTGCGGTTATGGTTTTGTGACTTGGAGAATCTCTGGAGTACCAAACGAATTGGGCTAATTTATTGTGATTCAACAATTATTACTTTCATTGGATTTCTTCTCAACAGTTAAAAAATAGTAATTTATCCTGCAGGGAACTCTTCAACAACGGGTGTAAGCCACAAAGTGCTGGCTGCAAGTGCTCGCTCTGTGAAGCCGAAAGATGAACCTACTGAACGTTCTTCCCTGACTTGGACAGAGAAATATAAGCCTAAAGTTCCAAATGAAATCATTGGGAATCAGTCTCTGGTGTGTATGTTAGAAATTGACTCAGTTGTCTTTTCTGAATTTATCATGCTTGTTAAATTTTATCCAGATCTTTGTTTCAGCCCTTTAAACTGTGTCAGTTAATATAGTTCCATGCAATCATATGCAGGTTACCCAACTTCATAATTGGTTGAAAAATTGGGATGAGCAGTTCCTTGATACTGGAAATAAGGGAAAGGGCAAAAAGCAAAGTGATTCTAGTGTGAAAAAAGCTGTGCTGTTAAGTGGAACACCTGGTATTGGGAAAACAACATCGGCGAAGCTGGTCAGTCAGATGCTTGGTTTCCAGGCAATTGAGGTGTGATGATAATTCTGTTTTTAATTGCTGCAAATTTATTCTTAGGGCTTACAAGCTTATCTTCTGAGTTTCCTACATGCTCATTCTTTGTGTATTAATTAGGTAAATGCCAGTGACTCTCGCGGGAAGGCAGATTCTAAGATAAACAATGGAATTGGCGGAAGAAATGCAAATTGTATAAAGGAACTTGTCAACAATGATGCTTTTAAAGTGGATAGGTCGGGATTTCACAGCAATTGTGTAGTGTTGATTTAAATCTCAATTTGCTACTGCAGTTAATTGGTAATGCACTTGTAGGTCAAAGCATCCAAAAACAGTTCTGATCATGGACGAGGTAGATGGAATGTCTGCAGGAGATAGAGGCGGAGTTGCTGATCTTATTGCTAGCATAAAGATCTCCAAAATCCCTATTATCTGCATCTGCAATGATCGCTACAGTCAGAAACTAAAAAGTCTCGTGAATTATTGCATGCTTCTCAGTTACCGGAAACCAACAAAACAGCAGGTCTCTATTTATTATTTTTACCTTTTAGTTTTCACCATTGTGAAGCTGTTAGTGTCGGATTTTCTATTTCATTTTCAATGGTAGTGTCATTAAAGCAACTGTTGTGCTTAAACTTAAGTTTTCGTTTGTGCTTAAACTTAAGTTTTCGTTTGTGCTGTCTAGAATTGTTTTTGTCACACTCATGTCTGTGTGAGAACTTTTATTATTCACTGTAGTATTAACAACAACAGTATCTGTGGCTCAGATTCATTCCTTGTTTCCTGTCTTCCGAATGATTGATGCAGAATGTGAGATAATTATAACTGCTAATGGTTGTTAGCAAGGAGGCTACTCATTGGAAATGAATAAAGCTTTCTATGTTGACACTTTTTTATCTTTATGAACTGAGGCTTCTGTTCTCCATATACTTGGGGAGACAGATTTGAAGAAGTTTTAGTGTGTTCTTGTGGCATGCTTGTTAGTGTTTGTTTATGGATGCTTGTATTTGGATATCTTTAAGGAGTAATTAGTGCTATGGAGTATGGACAATGATCTAATTTTTAATTTCTCCTGCAAGTCTATTAGTTCGCAACTACGAGGTTACTGGCTTGTATCACTTATGAAAACTGTGCCTCAACTTCACTCTAATTTGCTTGTTGACTTGTGCCTCACTATTTCACCCATGTATGCTTTCATACAGATGCATCTATGTATGGATGTGTTGTATATGCCCACTAGATGTGCTACTATGTGCCGTGATTGTCTTTATTTACGAAACTATCAATGCTGAGTATTTGATTATTAATGCTTGATTCGGTATGTGGCAGATGGCAAAGCGATTAATGCAAATTGCAACCGCTGAAGGTCTTCAAGTCAATGAGGTAAATGTGCCTCCTCTCTTATGTTTGTCAGTATACTTCTTAATTTGGATTTTGGACCTTGTGCTGGTCTTCCTGTGGAAGTTCTCAGGTGATGGTGTAACACAACCACTTGTGTCTTTGGAGCCTAGACTACAGATTGATGTTTAAAATCTTAAAGTTGGCCCTGTGGATGCGACAACCAACATTAATAAAAACAATATTGTGGCAAGCTACGTCTGCATGACTTGTTCCTCTAGCTGTTAAATCATGGTGTGATTTTGAACTGCCAAACATTTTTCCTGAAGTAATTTTTTGTTCCTGTTAATTTGGAATAGTTCTTGATAAAAATCGGGGATTTTCTTATCTGTCCTCTTCTATATTGTTAAATTAATTTTGACAAGAGTATACTATGTCATATGTTTCATTTCTGAGCTCTTTTTTTTGTTCTTCTTTGTGAATTGTTAGTGTTTGGTATGACAGCATTTTCATGAATATTATATGGCAAAAAACTAGATGAACTTCTCTTTCCTTGTTAGATTGCTCTTGAAGAACTTGCAGATAGAGTGAATGGGGATATGCGTATGGCACTTAACCAGCTGCAGTATATGAGTCTCTCCAAGTCTGTTATTAAGTATGATGATGTACGAGAGCGCCTTCTAACCAGCGGGAAGGACGAAGATATCTCACCATTCACAGCTGTTGACACGTATGAATTTCATAGTCTCATTTTGTTTCAGAATGCTTCATTCCAGTACTGTCTCCTTCAAAGGCTGTGGTTCCCTCTTCTTGGTGTCACCCTCTGTGCTCTCCTAAAAAGAGATCATACCAT
Organism: Viola pubescens var. scabriuscula; assembly: GCA_002752925.1. Taxonomy (NCBI): domain Eukaryota; kingdom Viridiplantae; phylum Streptophyta; class Magnoliopsida; order Malpighiales; family Violaceae; genus Viola; species Viola pubescens. The sequence continues at coordinate 6,380 of NBIL01142276.1, forward strand.
CATGTCTCTTATCCCCATTTTGTCCTTGTTTATTAACTTGCTGCAATATTATGATCATATAGTGTTCGAAGTTGTCAAGTTGGCTCAAACTTGGGAAGACCTGGTTGGTTGTGGAAAATGGGGGTATCTTCAGATGAATTTTATAATTATGAAATAGTTTTATTGTTGTGAAAAATGGATTGTATGCCATGTATCATTAAAATAAAGGTCGATAGATATCATCATACATATGCGGTGTAATCTGGTTGACATTATGTTCCTGCTTTTCACTTATTTATTTTTTGTTACTTTGTGTTTTTCTGTAAACATGACTGCATGTGATAATCAATGACACAAATGTGGAAAGTGCTTAATTAATGTTTTGTGATAGCATTGTGTCAGTTTTTCTCATAGTCATCCTTTGTGGTTGTAGGCTGTTTGGCTACAAGGGAGGGAAATTGAGAATGGATGAGCGTATTGACCTCAGCATGAGTGATCCTGATTTAGTCCCTCTTATTGTTCAGGTTCTTTTTCTCGGTTGCATGCATGTGTTTTTCTGGCAGTTATCATACCTCATAAACATCTTAGACCCTAGTATGGTCATTTTGGCTAAAATGGACCCCCAAATTGTGGTCCCTGAGACTTTGAGCCTTAAGGCCTTTCACACAGAAGCATGCACTCACTTCATCCCTAGTTATGTTTTATGAAAAGTTGCCATCTGAAGGAAAAAGTCTGCTATTTTAAATTTCAGCTTGGCATTCTGAAGGGAAAAAATAGCAATCATGTTATAATGACAATGAATCATGAGATCCTCTGGCTAGGGTTATTGTAATTGATGAGATCTTGAATTATAGCAACCATGCTTTTCAATCAAGTTTTTTATGCTGCATCATGCTGCATCATGCTTTCTCCTGGAAAAGCTTGGAAACGTTTAAAACTACATGATAAGGCCTAAAGGATGTTACTTCATAAATAAAATGTTGACTATATCTAGAATTCGTAGCTTAACAACCATATATTACTATATTATATTTTATGCTAAAAGCTGGTTTTATTATTTGGTAGGAAAATTATATTAATTATCGGCCAAGTTCACTTGGTAAGGATGACAATGGGTTGAAACGTATGAGCTTGCTTGCCCGTGCTGCTGAATCTATTGCTGATGGAGATATAGTAAATGTTCAGATCCGAAGATATAGACAATGGCAACTTTCCCAAGCTGGTTCACTTTCTTCCTGTATTATCCCGTATGTCTCTCCATATGGCTCTGAAAATATCTAAGGGGGTTTATAAACGGATTCATTTAACTCTCAAGTGCTCTTCTGATCTGAGTTTTTCTTACCCAGTGCCGCGTTGCTGCATGGACAAAGGGAGATACTTGAACCGGTAATGAATGCTTATATCTGGGTGTTCTCAATCTTTTTTCAGTTCTATTATAGGGAAGGATTATCAGTGAATAGATACCTCTAGATTGAAATTTTAAAGTATGTATTCATTCTGTTGAGGAGCATCAATTAAAGTATGTTGGTAGGGACAATACACACCTTGGACATATTATGGTGCCTTCTATTCTGGCTTTTAGAAGGCCTGCAGGTGATCGAATAAATATTATGGCTGTTGCTGATTTGGTTTGTTAAGAACACAAATAATCGTGCATCTATTATTGGAGCCATTATATTAACTAGGTGACTCTTATAATTTATTTTGCTTGAAAGAACACTAAATTGAGAGTTTTAAGTGTATCAACAAATTATGTAAACCAATTTTTAGTGGACCATGTATGAATGTTACTAGGAATAGAATTTCACCTCTTGCAGCCAAAATCACTATTGTAGGATGAATTGGTTTGGTAGTTTCCTTTTTTCCCCTTTTATCCCCACATGTTGAGAAAGTATAAATTGATTGCCTATCAGTTATGTGAGCCTTAGAAATGAAATCCGCTTGGCTTTGTTCTTTCTGGAATCTCCTTGTATTTTCAAAGGTCATATTGTTTGTGGTGACCATATATTTCTCTCTTTTAACTGTTGCATCTTTTCGCCATGATATGCCTTGTCTCTTTCAAGTTTGTGGCTCATTTGCTTATTGTCAGTTGGTATTTTGGTTAGCTTGACTAAACTTTTGTGAAATTGGCTACATTTGCAAACATGAAGAAGGGGGCTTTGCATTCTGTGTCACCCTTATGACCTCTTATTGTGTTGCCCTGCTTTCCCCCCCTAAATTGCCATGTTCCATTTGGGTGTCTATATTAATTGTTGAATGCTTGGATTTGACAAACTTGCAGTTCATGGCATACTTGCAGTTCTTTTTATTGGCCATGCTCTTATTGGATGTACTCAACTTTGCAGGGAGAACGAAATTTTAACAGATTTGGTGGATGGCTGGGAAAGAACTCAACAACAGGCAAAAATTTGAGGCTTTTGGAGGATTTACACGTTCATCTTCTTGCTTCTCGTGAATCAAATTTGGGAAGGTAGTGGTGCTTGTACCTAAACTTATATTATCCATCTCAGTTAATGATAGATGTTTAAAGTTCCTTTGGATTACTATTGTTTGGAGTTCTTTGTTATAGGGTTCAGACAGTCAGATTAGTTATGGTCTATTCACCTGTTCATGGTTTAATAGATGTATTTCAATGGCTCGGTGACCACTATTTTTGGTATACAGTTTGAAATTTATATCTCAAATTCAATAGCTTGTTTAATCTCTACTTGTGGTGTATTAACTAATTCTTGGTTTTAAATCTGTATTTCAATTCCTTCTTTAATCTCTATGCGCTCTCTTTGAGGCCTGCTTAATTTCCCTTGTATTATTGCTTGCAGACAGACTCTTCGACTAGAATATCTTACTCTTCTTCTGAAACAATTGACTGATCCTCTTCGGTTGCTGCCTAAGGTTTGAATCCAATACTTGACTATAAAAAAATTTCCTGTGTGAAAATAGTTTATCGTAGTTGAAAGCAAGTTGCATTTGTCTGGGGTTATCAGACAAGGCTTAGGTCCAAAAAGTGCCAGCACACTCATGAGGCAAGGTTTTCTTTTCTCTTTTTTGGTTCACAAAGTAAACAGTCATACAATTCCTGATTGTTTTTTGAGTTATTTCTTACAAAACACTGGTTTAACATATTTCTTGTTTTGGAAATGAACCAATTTGTATAACTTGTTATACCACAGACACAGCAATAGTTTTGAGTTTCATGGTTTGACCCTTTTGAAGATTTTACCTTTTCACTTGGGCAAGCAGCTTTCTGCATCATTGTTTGTTGGCAAATAGCACCTTTTTCCTAGAAAAAATGGGACAATTGATCTCTTGGGTGTGCCTTTAACCGGCTAACTACAAAAGAAACATTTTGAGGGTACAGTTACCTAAATAAATTTTAATTTTTATTCTGCCGAATAAATGAACAGGATGAAGCTGTTCAGAAAGTGGTGGAGTTCATGAATGTTTATTCAATAAGTCAGGAGGACATGGATACAATTGTCGAGTTATCAAAGTTTCAGGTAGCTAGCCTACTTTATACCAACTATTGGTATTCCAGTAAGTCTCATATTTTAATGCTCGTGATTGCTTATTTCATCAGGGCCACGCAAACCCACTGGAGGGCATACCATCAGTTGTCAAAGCAGCCTTGACAAGAGCATATAAAGAAGGAAGCAAGTCAAGGATGGCGCGTTCTGCAGATTTGGTGACAATTCCTGGAATGAAAAAGGCCCCTAAGAAGCGTATAGCTGCAATGCTAGAACCCTCAGGTGATGGTTTGGAAGAGGTGAATGGTGACAAATTGGCAGAAAGTGAAGAAGAAAACTCTTCTGACACCGAAGATGGGGGTAAATTTTAGAACTGTTTTAAGTCTCATTTATAAAGTTTGACTAGGCATTTATTCTATGGAGATTATTTATTTCTTTTTTTGCATACACACACTATTGTTGTGAGAGGTGTGTGCTTTGCCAGCATCTGTTTGGCTTGGCCTGGCTAGAAGCATGCTGTGTGACAGTAGACTAGGATTTGCATAACTATTACTAGAGTTCCCCTAAGACATGGACATTGTTTGGCTTGGAGGATAAGTCAGCACATGTCGGAGCTAGTCTGTCTAGCTTACATTTCTTGACCTTGCCTGATTTTTGAGTATATTCGCCCGTTTACATGCAATTTCTCTACCCAGAATGGTGGAGCACTGCTTGCATTTCACTACTCATCCTGTGTTTGTGCAAAGCAGCAGTGCATTAAGCTACAGAAGTTTTAATGAAAAAGAAGCACTTGAACATAATTATTTTTTGAACGCATGCTTCAACCATTTAGAGAAGTAGATTGTGTATTTGATTCTTACCTAATATGTTTAGGCCCCTGTCTTAGATTTTCCTTTTTTTCTTTCTTGCCTCATCTCAGGTGGAACTGCTGCCGAGAAGCTAAAGTCTGAACTTGAAAGTTTGAATTCAAAAGGTTGGTGATGTTTTCTTGTGCGCTATTTCTATGTTTGATTTTTCATTATGAGATTCAATTTTTTTTTCCGCATCACTTGATAATTCAATAGTCAATGGGTTCTGCTTATCCGTGAAGATGTTTTCATCACCTTTTTAACCGCCTGAACAGTAGATTGATGAAATCATGTTTCTTGCGAAATATTCATACAGGGATCGAAGTGGATTTTCCTAATGGCCTAGGTAGTTCAAATGGTAAGCCTACAACCAAAGGTAGAGGAAGAGGTGGTTCTGCATCTGCGGAAAAGAAGCCTGCAGGTCGAGGAAGAGGTGGTTTGGGATCTTCAGCTGCAAAGCGAAAGAGATGAGATGGCTGGAAGACATTTGTAATGATATTTGATTGTTCTGACCTATTAAGTATGGCTTTTGTTTGCTTCACAATTCGGTTGAGTTGGTAGGCAAATGTTGTTACTCTTTTGTTTGTTTGAAGGCCTCTTTCCCCAAGGTTTCAAGTTTTGTAGGATAGTTCTTGTACATCTTTTTGGATGGGGGTGGCTTCTTACAAATGTGCAGTTAACTTTTCTTACAGTTGCAGATAAGTCGTTAGTAGATCGGAACACATCTTTCTGGATCAGAATTCTGGTTTACCCTTTATTAGATCTTTTTAACAGACAAGTAATTCGTAGTTTCTTTGGTTTTGGACGCCCTCTTGGTCACCTTTTCTGAACTTGCCGGAACTCGTAAACTATTTCCGTGCCTCAAAAGGGTTTTTAGTTGAAAGTACCCATGTACTATAGTCGAAAACAGACTGCACCCCTGGACTAAAAAACGTTTAATACACCTCCCCTATACTACGTTGACCGTGCAAAAGGGGGTCTCCGTCCAGTTTGACTAACGAATCCGGTAACTTAACCTACTGCAGCCGGTTTCCTTCATTTTGTTTGTAGGTCACCATGTAATTAATTAAAGAGTTAATTGTACAAAGGTCCCCTATACTATACTCAAAAAACAAACACCTCCCCTAACCTTTAAACGTAAGCAAACACCTCTACTGTATTATTTTTTCGCTACATCCGTTAACCATCCGTCACAAATGACTGGTTAC